>JASPKP010002563.1:0-10000 GCA_030674155.1 Stramonita haemastoma
AAAAGAAAGAAAGACAAAAGTAAAAAAAGAAAGAAAGAAAGAAAAGAAAGAAAGAAAGAAAAAGAAAGAAAGAAAGAAAAAAAAAAGAAAGAAAGAAAGAAAAAATAAAGAAAGAAAACAACAGATAGACAAAAAACGACAGGATAAAGACACACACACAAAAAAAAAGGCAACCCAAAAAAAAAATTTAAAAACAAGAAGAAGCAGCAAAAATCCTTTACACTAAAAATACTATCATCTATTCACCTTTAATTTGATGCTGCGTCGGGGGGTTTTTTCGCTAGAGTTTCCCGGGGGCCCTTTCCTTGGCCTCTCCTACAGAGGCCCAAAAGCAACAAAGAAGTGATAACAAAGAGGTAGGTAGGGGGGGGTAGGTAGGAGGTAGGTAGGTAGGTAGGTAGGTAGGTAGGTAATAGATAGATAGATAAATAGATAGTAGATAGATAGATAGATAGATAGATAGATAGATGGGTAGATAGATAGATAGATAGATAAATAGATAGTCGCTGTTTTTCTTATTGTTGCTGACAGGTGCTTTTGTTGCAGCTATCAAGTGCTCAAACTTCAAAAATAAATTTCTGTCAGATTTTTAACAACACACAAACAGCGGCAACAAACACCTCCACCCCACCCTCTATTTTCACCACACAACCCCACGCGCGCGCGCGCGCGCGCGCGCGCACTAAGCACTTACGTATCCACGCACACAAAGTACCTAGACAAACACAGAGACAGAGAAACAGACAGACAATAAAGAAAAAAATCAGACAGACGAAACAACCTGACACCAGAGATTGGCTCAGTCCTCTGTTACGCTTTCATTCAACAGGTAAATGCGCAGTGCATGAGTTCAAACCAAGTTCAGTTGTGCGGTCACGAACGCTTTATACAACAAGCCCCGCCACACAGGCAGACCCTCGCAAATCAGGACTCCTCCTTTCATGCCTAACTTGATCATCGTCAGGTATATATTATATATATCGTCACACACACACACACACACACACACACACACACACACACACACACACACACACACACACACACACACACACCACCAGATATAGATATAGATATATATTCATTTTATAGTTAATGGTTTATAGAGGGCAACTATATACCGCATGAAATAAATACAAATCACTAAAGCTGTTAAAGTGGAGAGAGAGAGAGAGAGAGAGAGAGAGAGAGAGAGAGAGAGAGAAGAGAAGAGAGAGAGAGAGAGAGAGAGAGAGAGAGACAGACAGACAGACAGACAGACAGAGAGAGAGAGAGAGAGAGGACAGAGAGAGAGAGAGAGAGACAGAGAGAGAGAGACAGAGACAGAGAGAGAGAGAGAGAGAGAGAGACAGAGAGAGAGAGAGACAAGAGAGAGAGAGAGACAGAGAGAGAGAGAGACAGAGAGAGAGAGAGAGAGAGAGACAATGACAATGACAATGACAATAGTTTATTGTGATTTAAGCTTTTCAGCCCTTTCACAAGGGGACAGTGGGAAGGGGACTGGGCCACAAAACACATATTGAACAATAACGAAAAATAGTGAAAAAAAAGGCTGCGGCCCAAAATATCTTCACGACATGGATTTCACGTCATGGTTCAAAAGACAGAGATCCAGAGTCAGATAGATCATTGCAGGAAAGTGTTCAGTCAGGTTGGCCACTGGCTCTTGCTATTTTGTTACATAAAACACACGCGTAACTGAACTGGTGGAGTACACGTATGCTGCTGTTCCATTTCTCTCTCTCTCTCTCTCTCTCTCTCTCTCTCTCCTCTCTCTCTCCTCTCTCTCTCTCTCACACACACACACACACACACACACACACACACACACACACACACACACACACACACAACACGCACGCATGCACACACACACACACACACAACACACACACACACACACACACACACACACACACAGAAACACACACTCCACACAGGCAGTCACAATTACCCAAGCTGATATCTGACAACACCCATGATCACATGTAGAACATTCAGACTGGCATCAATCCTCTTTTTCATTTTTTTGCGATCTGCCAAAGTCCACAGCTTTAGCCTAGAAAGAATAACACATTCTTCCTCTGTCAGGTGTTTAATGTTCTTTCTCACAAACCAGTAGAAATCGTTGGTTTATCAGAGCTTTCTGACCACTTGAACTGGATCACCAAGTCGTCACTTTCGCAGATAACAGTGTCAGGGGTACTGTCACAAACATACACTTTTCCAAACTCCTGGTTTCTACGGGTGTCCCTCAGTCTTCTCTGCAGCGATCTGTCCGTCAGCTGTGCCACGTAGTCCCTGATCAGCTCCACACTGCAATCAATCTCTTCCGCCTTCTGTAGAGCAATGTTGCAGCCGTTGTCCCCAGTGGTGTCTGATGCACTACACACAGCAAGGTCAATTTCGTGTTGCCCATCAGAGACTGTGTCAGCTTCTAGCGTGTTGACATCCCGTGAGGCAGGGCGGAATTCCCGTGCTGAAGACATCACGTGCAATGGTGTGTTGACAGAAGACAGGGGCGTGTTGTATGTGAGACAACATGGCTTGTTGGCGGTGTTGGCATAATAAAGTTGGAGAGTTTTCATAAATGAAAGACTCACTTGCCTCATTATTGTCGTTCGTTGTTGCTGTCTGTCTCCTTTCTTCTGTCTGTTGCCTTCCTCTGCCTGTCTCCTCTCCTCCATCCGTCTCCTGTCTCGGGTCAGTTGACTTGGAGGTTTTTTGCGAAAATGCTGGCAGGTAGATGTTTGCTGACCAGCCATGTTTGACATTCTCACTGTCAGTTCTTAGTCGAAGAATGATTGTGGTGTTACTCCCTTCTCCGGAAACCTTCCAGGATGTCAGGTGACTATCTTGCAGCAGGGCACCCAGGGTTGCTTCCAGTGCTGTTGGCAATCCAACAACTGGCATGGTGCTTGGTTAATTGGTTAATTTAAAAACCAAAAATTAGCGCAGCAAAGAAATCGCCTGCCTATCACCAAGGGAGATCACCCACCCTCCGAGAGAGAGAGAGAGAGAGAGAGAGAGAGAGAGAGAGAGAGGAGAGAGAGAGAGAGAGAGAGAGAGAGAGATTTTAATTTAATTTAATTTTTTATTTTTTATTTATTCTTTTAAATCGAGGGTAATGGAATTAGCAATCATATGCTTTTTTACATCCAGTCCCCATATGTATGCAGTTTTGTAATGTCATCTGTTTCCCACCAGCACACGATGACCTACTTTTACGAAAAGCGGAACCTCGGTTTATAGTCTCATCCGAAAGACTTTTCGGAGTGGAGTCGGCACTGAACGAGATTCAAACCTGGGTCAGCAGATTACGAGCGCAATGCGCATTACTTTAACTACCAGTCCACCATAGATAGATAGATAGATAGATAGATAGATAGATAGATAGATAGATAGATAGATAGATAGATAGATAGATAGATAGATAGATATAGATAGATAGATAGATAGATAGATAACGAAAAAAGAAAAGCGGGCAATGGGCGGGTGGTTGAGAGATCATACACAGACACAGATAGACGGACGGAAAGACAAACAAATATGTACAGACACACAAACAGGGTCAGACAGATACACAGAAAAACAAACATGCTTACCAAACAACAAAAAGAAAAAACAAAACAAAACAAAACAAAACAAAACCAGCGCAGATTGCAAAGCCATTGAAGCAGTCAAAGAAAGATAACTGTATTAGTGTGAACTTGCAACAGGTTGAAAGCGATAGCCTCCCTTTCGTGGCCGTTATAAGATTTTGGTTTTCCCCGAAAGGTGTCACAGCCAGCACAAAGCGCGCAGGCATTGATTTTCTTTTACATGAAAATATATACCTTAGATATTTGTATCTATCACACACACACACACACACACACACACACACACACACACACACACACACACACACACACACACACACACACACACGGGGACGGATAGCCTAGTGGTCAGAACATTGCGCTGGCAATTTGACGACCCGGTTCAAGTCCGGTCGAGGAGATTTTTCCCCTGGAGTTAACATCAGTGCTGACTCCACTCTCCCCAAAAGTCTTTCGGATGAGACTTTAAACCGAGGCCCCGTGTGCGAACGCATGCAGAACATCTTGCGCACATGTTAAATCCTGTTCCGCTTTTCGTAAGAGTAGGCCATCGTGTGCCGGTGGGAACAGATGACAATATTTACAAAACTGCATACACACGGGGACTGGATGTAAAAAAGCACATGAGTGTTTATTCCATTATCCTCGACATAAAAGAATAAATAAATAAACACACACAGACGGGCACTGGGAAGAGGGGCCGAAACGAACACCCCCCCCCCCCCCCCCCCCCCAAAAAAAAAAAAAGAAGCATTAGTCATTGGTGAGACCTGTGGGAAAGGTGTTTGCATTAATCCTGTCCACCAAATTCACAACAACACTGGCTGTCAGAGGGGAGACAGTGTGACTGAGGGCTGGCAGGTCTGCAGGCGGAGGTGGGGGTGGAGAGGCTTTTTCCTTTGTATTATAGATATGACAAAAGCCTTCAATCTTGTCGGCATGTGTGGACTTTTTTCAGATTGGTAGAGAAGCAGGTTGCCTGCCAAAGTTCTGTAGGCAAACACATCTCTTTCTGTGCAGACAACAGAGGCACAGACATGAATGATGCCTACTTATGACACTTTTAAATCCAACCTCAAGACACACTTATTTCAAACCTAAGTTTTTCTCCTTCCGCTTCCATCTCTTACCTGTCCCTACCTTCAACATCCACCTGCCAAAGTGCATAACGTTTGTAGGTGTGTGTGCCTGCGCGCGCGTGCTGCGTGTGTGCGTGCGTGTGTGTGTGTGTGTGTACATTCGAATTTGTCAAAACTGTAAATTGTTGCTGATTGTGTGTTGTGTAGGTCGAATGCAAGCGCTTTGATTTGTTTTTGCAAGATATAGCGCTATACAAATTCCATGTATTATTATTATTGTTATCTTGCCTATTAACACTTAAATTCCCAATCCACAGCGGCACAGGCCGGAATGATGCATCTTGCTTATTAACGTTTAAATTCCCAATCCACAGAGGCATCACACAGGGCAGTGTAGGGGTACCGATACTCTTCACGGTTTGGTTTCTCTCTCTCTTCTCTGCTGAGAGACCTATTGATCAGTCTCCGTGCTCAGGCTTACTTCAAGCTTTTTTTTGTTTGTGTTTGGTGCGCGCGCGCGTGCGTGCGTGCGTTCGTGCGTGTGTGTGTGTGTGTGTGCTGTCTGTCTGTGTATGTGAGTGTGAGTGCGTGCGTGCGTGCGTGTGTTCTTCCCCCCCCCCCTCCCCCCATCCTCATATTATCTTCGTATCAAGCTTGATACATTCTTTAGTACAGAATAAAGTCAGATTTGTTTGTGGTTTGTTAGCTGTTGTCGGTTTGGGTTTTTTTGTGTTTTGTTTTTTGCGTGGGGGGGGGGGGGGTGGAGAGGGGGGGAATGAGTCTTTAAACTAACGCACCGCAAATTCCAGGATGTCTTTATTTTTCCTGAGATATTCATGCATTGTTTTACTCGTACACCTTGCCTGTAAAGATACAGGGGTCCAATAACCTACACAGTCTTTAGGGGCGAAGTGTCAGAGACCTCAGCTTCTCCAGGGGCCAGCATGTTGAGGGCGGCGCCCATCTCCTTTCCGGCGCTGCTTTACTTTCCGTCCTTAAAATGGGTAGGTACCCATTTACATACGCAGGAACTGGAGAACTGAACTGAAAACAATGCGCATGAATGGTAATCTATCCGCGAAACAAGCATGCTCAACGCTGCTGGACCTTAGCTTGGGGACAGCAAGTGCTCTAGCCACTGTTTATGTATTTGGCTTTATTTAGGAGGAAAATGTCAGGTGCTCACTTATCACTCTGGCAGTGAGCTCCGCTGTCCTACAAAACACTGGGTCGACAGTTACTTGGCAGGCACATCTGCACAGGTCTGCAATGAAAACCAATGAAGGCGGTCTATTCTTTATGCAATCATTCCAAACATTGCCACCTCCCTTCAGACGAAGCAGACATGGGGCCGGCTTTGCCGTCGGCGTGTGAACAATGCCAGATTAATGGGATTGACGGGACAGAGGGTAGGGGTTGGGAGTATGTAGAAGAGAAGGTGAGGTTTTAAACTGAACTGAGTAAACATTGCGGGTATCAATGTTTGGTACAAGAGGAAAGGAACTGGAGGGAACGATAGACAGCGGAAGGTCTGCAGAGAGGAAGCCCCCTTCTAGCCAGTGTTACGATCCTTAACTTCTTACACTGTGTTGTCTTTTGTGCTGTAATGAAGTGTGTGAGTGAGTGAGTGAGTGAGTGAGTGTGTGTGCGTGCGTGCGTGCATGTGTGCTTGCATGAGAGAGAGAGAAGATACAGACAGACAGACAAAAAGACAGACATTAACTCCATGTCAAACAAGTATCTTTAATCTATATCAGTGTGCATGTTAAACACAAATACGCGCGCGCACACACACACACACACACACACACACACACACACACACACCACACGCACACACACACACACACACACACACACACACACACACACACACACACACACACACTGTTATCCTCGATATAAAAGAATAAATAAATAAATTTAAAAAACCAAAACACACACACACACACACACACACACACACACACACACACACACACACACACACACACAAACACAAACACGCGCGCGCGCGCCTTTTCCCTGTACCCAAATAGGGTTAGGCTTGTTTGTTTTGTTTTTTTAAATAAAAATTTTGACTTGACGCTAGGTTTAGAAGTGTGCAGAAAAGAACACAGATCAGTAGTGCAGTACACCTGAAAGAAGGCAGTTCCGGCTTTGATGCCGACACTAGAGAGAGCAGCGAACCGGCACTGACTGCTTCTGCCTGACTGGGTCTGATTTCATTGGTTTGTAATCCTCCCTGAACAATTTGACGCCCTCCCCCCCCCCTCCTTCCCCACCAATCCGCCTATTCCTACACCCCTCCTTCATACACCCCAACACTACACACCCCTCCTTCATACACCCCAACCCCACACACCCCGCCTTCATACACCCCAACCCCACACACCCCTCCTTCATACACCCCAACCCCACACACCCCTCCTCCATACACCCCAACCCCACACACCCCGCCTTCATACACCCCAACCCCACACACCCCTCCTTCATACACCCCAACCCCACACACCCCGCCTTCATACACCCTAACCCCACACACCCCTCCTTCATCACCAACAAACCCCAACCCCACACACCCCGCCTTCATACACCCCAACCCCACACACCCCGCCTTCATACACCCCAACCCCACACACCCCCGCCTTCATACACCCCAACCCCACACACCCCTCCTTCATACACCCCAACCCCACACACCCCCCTTCATACACCCCAACCCACACACCCCCGCCTTCATACACCCCAACCCCACACACCCCGCCTTCATACACCCCAACCCCACACACCCCGCCTTCATACACCCCAACCCCACACACCCCGCCTTCATACACCCCAACCCCACACACCCCGCCTTATACACCCCAACCCCACACACCCCGCCTTCATACACCCCAACCCCACACACCCCGCCTTCATACACCCCAACCCCACACACCCGCCTTCATACACCCCAACCCCACACACCCCGCCTTCATACACCCCAACCCCACACATCCCGCCTTCATACACCCCAACCCCACACACCCCTCCTTCGGTGACCCTCACCTCCCACATCTTTGAACACATTCGTCGCAAGCATGTGCGCACGCACGCACGTACACACAAACACACACACACAAGCAAGCACAAACACACAAGCAAGCACAAACACACAAACACACACACACACACACACAACACACACACACACACACACACACACACACACACACACACTCCTCCTCTTCCTCCTCCTATTCAAACACCCCTCTCTGTTAAATTACTTCATAAATATATTGTGCAATAGCTAAGAACAGCACACGAATTAGCTGACCCTTGCTGAATGCTGTGAAGTCATGTGTCACACTCTGTGAATGTATATAACCACAAGATTATCACGAGTTTACCTTTTGTCCTGTCAAAATCACGTTTGTGCTTTTGTGACGCCGACTTTTTTCAATAAATGTCTTGGTTTAAGTCAATTACACTAACCCCTTTCTGTCATACAAATAAGTCAGGTCAAATTCTTTATATTTTTTTAAAAGAAAAAACATATTGAGCCCATTGAAAAGCATACCATCATCACACAAGCCAAAACATAACCGCCCAGTTTTGTTGGGACTACTTCTGTCAAGGCTCTCTGTGTCAGTAGGTTGTCGGGAAGATCAATCACTTGAGGCAAACTTGTCTGCAGTATCTGGATCTGAGCGTCACTTCATGCATGCAGTGCCATTTCCAGAATTCTTTTGTGGCACTTCTCTGTCAATGAAGTCGATTTTCAGGTTCAGCAGTCATTAAATTGAAATTCTGGAAAATTTTGAATAGGAGAGGTTGGGGATGGGAGTAGGGGTAACTGGTGAATGACTGATGGCGTTTTTATAGGACTGAATTTAATGTTTTGGCGTCTTGGTGATTTTGATATGATAGGAACCCTTGGAATTCAATGTCGTAATGCTCCTCTCTCTCTCTCTCTCTCTCTCTCTCTCTCTCTCTCTCTCTCTCTCTCTCTCTCTCTCGAAACACATTTTTCATAAATTTGTTTTTCGATTGATATTCAACATTTCTTTTGACTTTTTTTCTTGCATACACTCGAATTTGCTTTGAATGCCATGTTCCCAACCCCTTTAGAAGGGACTCTAATGCTTCGGAACCGGTATGGACACACACATCTCCTCTCTCTCTCTCTCCTCTCTCTCTCTCTCTCTCTCTCTCTCTCTCTCTCTCCTCTCTCTCTCTCTCCTCTCTGTCTGTCTGTCTGTCTGTCTGTCTGTCTGTCTGTCTGTCTGTCTGTCTGTCTGTCTGTCTGTCTCCCCTCCTCTCCTCTCTCTCTCTCTCCTCTCTCTCTCTCTCTCTCTCCTCTCTCTCTCTCTCTCTCTCTCTCTCTCTCTCTCTCTCAAATTTGTTCTGAGAAAAGTCATTAATAAGCTTTGAATAAATATTTGCAGTGTCAGTGCAAACACCAAGCAATCTTGACAATGCTGGGATTGGCTGACAAAAACGTCTTTGTTGTGGACAATAAAATCTGTTCCGTGTTGGTTAGAATTAATACAAATCGATTCCTAAAGATCATTTTACAAAAATCTTAAGTCTTGTTTATTGTAGATAAAGTGATATCCACACAATGATCGGTAATGTCTAATGTTTGCCGATTAACATGCCAGATGGTAGGTGAGAAAAGTGTCAGAAATCCGTTTTTAACAATTAATTGAACATTTGTAGTATGTAGATTGGATTTTCTTGTACCGCTTTTTCATCTGATTATTGGGTTTTCTTTTGTTTTTGTTGTTGAGTTGGGGGCTTCTTTGTGCCTTTTAAAAGATTTTTTTAAATTTTCTTACAACTGAATTCATTTCTTTTGCAACGATTTCCCCTTTATTTTCTGATATCTGAATGTTTTTCTTAATGCTTTCATTGTCTGAATGGGATCCCTTTCCTGCACTATCTATCTGCATATTCTGACGCTTGTATCATGTTCTTTTACAAACCTTTTTTTTTTCATCTAACGGTTTAGACGCCTTTGCTTTACAATCTTTTTTTTATTATTATCTAACGATTGGATTTTGTTCTTTTACAAACCGTTATCATCTAACGATTGAACTCTTTTGGTATACAATCTCTTTTTTATCATCATCTGACGATAGAAATATTTTCTTTTACAAAGTAATTAGTTTTCAGTACATCGAATATCTTCTTTGTCGGTTCTTTTAGACTCTTGCTTTCACAAATGTCTTGGCAATAATATAGCCTGTTGCTCAACAGACTGTCTGAGGACATATTTTTGGCTGTCAAAGCTGCACACATTTGCAATTCATGAATTCAATCCCTAAAGTGGGC
>JASPKP010002563.1:12500-22686 GCA_030674155.1 Stramonita haemastoma
TTCTACTGCTGCTGCTGCTGCTGCTGCTACTTCTACCACTTTTACTACTACTGCTGCTGCTGCCGCTATAGTTTCTTCTTCATCTACTTCTTCTTCTTCTTCTTCTTCTTCTTCTTCTCTCTTCTTCTTCCTCTTCTTCTTCCTCTCTCTCTCTCTCTCTCTCTCCTCTCTCCTCTCTCTCTCTCTCTCTTCTCTCTCTCTGAAACTATAAACCGAGGCTCCGAGTGCGAACGCACGCAGACCATCTTGCGCACACGTTAAATCCTGTTCCACTTCTCCAAAGAGTAGGCCATTGTGTGCCGGTGGGAACAGATGACAAAATTGACAAAACTGCATACACACAGGGAATAGATGTAAAAAAAAAAAAAAAAAAGTAAAAAAAAGCATATGCTTATTCCATTATCCTCGATATAAAAGAGTCAATCAATCTATCAATCAATCTCTCTGAATTTATCTGTCAAGTGGGTATGGGGTGGGGGGAGGGACTATGCCGAAAGTCGATCACTTAATCTGTGCAAAGGCTGAAAACACCAGAACAAAACACCTCCAACTCCCACTGGCCACATACAGGGTCTTATCAGACAACATCGCCAGACCTCACCAACAAAACACAGAGAGAGAGAAAAGAGTGAAAGAGAAAGCATTAACCCATTAAAAACAATTTGGCACCGTTACAAAGACGTGTGTATACGTGTGTGTGTGTGTGTGTGTGTGTGTGTGTGTGTGTGTGTGTGTGTGTGTGTGTGTGTGTGTGTGTGTGTCTTTGTGTGTCTTTGTGTGTCTTTGTGTGTGTGTGTGTGTGTGTGTGTTTGTGCGTGTGTGTGAAAGAGAGAGGGGGAAGCAAGAGGGAGAAAGGAGGAAGACAGAGAAAGAGACAGAGACAGACAAGGGGAGAGGGAGAAAGAGACAGAGTCAGAGACAGATAGAGAGGAGGGGAGAGAAAGAGAGCGGACTTACAGCACGTGATTCTGTATGGCAGCTAAATCGACACTAGCTAAGCATTACAAGGTTTCTTTCAATTTATATGACAATCATCAGTTTAGAAGGGGTAGACAGAGACTGTGACAGAAACACAGAGACTTAAAGACAGAAACAGCCAGGCTGTGGCAAAGATGAAGAAACACAGAAGTCCATTGTGTGCCAGTGGGAACGGATGACAAAATTGACAAAGCTTATTCATTATCCTTAAAATAAAAGAAAATAAATAAAACACGCGCGCGAATACATTTGCTCCTCCCTCTCTCTCTCTCTCTCTCTCTCTCTCTCTCTCTCTCTCTCTCTCTCTCTCTCTCTCTCTCTCTCTCCTGGCAATTTGAAGACCCGGGTTCGAGTCCGGTCGAGGAAATTTTCTTCCTGGAGTTAACATCAGTGCTGACTCCACTCTCCCCAAAAGTCCTTCGGATGAGACTTTAAACCGAGGCCCCGTGTGCGAACGCACGCAGAACAAGATAAATCCTGTTCCGCTTTTCGTAAGAGTAGGCCATCGTGTGCCGGTGGGAACAGATGACAATACTTACAAAACTGCATACACACGGGGACCGGATGAAAAAAAAGCACATGATTGCTTATTCTGTTATCCTCGATATAAAAGAATAAAATAAATAAATAAATCTCTCTAGGAAATTTTTCTCCTGGAGTTAACATCAGTGCTGACTCCACTCTCCCCAAAAGTCCTTCGGATGAGACTTTAAACCGAGGCCCCGTGTGCGAACGCACGCAGAACATCTTGCGCACACGTTAAAATCCTGTTCCGCTTTTCGTAAGAGTAGGCCATCGTGTGCCGGTGGGAACAGATGATAATATTTACAAAAACTGCATACACACGGGGACCGGATGAAAAAAAGCACACGATTGCTTATTCTGTTATCCTCGATATAAAAGAAGAAATAAACAAATAAATAACTAAAATAAACCTCACACACACACACACACACACACACACACACACACACACACACCACACACACACACACCACACACACACACACACACTCCTTTTCCAGAAGTGCAAGAACATAGATATATAACATATATCTAAGAATCTACATCTTTTAAGAATGTTAAATGCGTTTACGTTTGGTGTCAAATAAGTCTCGTTCTGACTTAATGGCAATAAAGTTTTCCGATTCTGATTCTGATTCACACACTTCAGAGAGTGACAGACAGATATACAGGCAGACAGACAGTTTACATGCACGTAGGCAGGCAGGCAGACAGACAAGAAGACAGACAGATATACAGGCAGGCAGGCAGACAGACAGGCAGATAGGCAGACAGACAGGCAGACAGACAGATAGACAGACAGACAGAAAGACAGACAGGAAGGCAGGCAGGCAGACAGACAGATAGCAAAAGCTACAACACAACAATTTAATGTCCTCGGTGGGCTGACCCCGGACACACGCAGACACCTGATCGCTTGTTCTGCCGTCTGCTAACCTCCACCTTCAGATTTATGGCATTCCAGCCACACGGCTTTTTTCACTGACAGCGACACTTTCTGTCCTCTGTCTTCAAGGGATAGATTGATGACCCCAACTTAGCCCCCTGCTATCTACCACCAGGGTAATCATTTTGCTTTAATCATTACACATCAGAGCATGAAAAAAAAGGTTCACGGTGAAAATGTATCGATGAGATCACTGTAATTCTGGCTTAGTGAAGTTTTAAGATTCGCGCGCGCGCCACACACACACACACACACACACACCACACACACACACACACACCGCGAAAACCGTTGATTTATGATGTTGCTATGATTATTTCCAAGTCTTCTGAAAATATTTTATGGTAGGGTTTTTGTTTGTTTTTTGTTTTTTGTTTGTTTAGTCTAATGTCACCAAGTGTGAATAGACTTTAAATTAAACTACAACAATTACAACAACAACACACACACACACACACATACATACACATACATACACGCGCGCGCACACACACACACAAAGAATTGTGTGTCAGAAAAATAACTGTAAAATGGGATGTGAAGTTTTCACATTAATTTCTATCATGTAGTTTTTTTCGGTTTTTTGTGTTGACTCAAACCACTTTTACATAGCATACAAGTTTGAGGCTCAGAAGTCAGATCAGTTTTATTACTTGACATAAGAATTTAAATTGATTACATAATGACAAGAGGTATGGCGATAGTTTTCTGTTGTTGTTTGCCTCATTCTCACGGCAGGATTTGCTGGAGTGAAATGACCACAAAAAACTAGCAAAATAAAGTGCAGTGAGAAAATTACCAAAAGGGAACATAAACTTTGAACCCACGATCAATACTTTCATGGAAACTTTTGTACATAAAAAATATTCTTCGATAAAAATCAAGTATCATCCCACCCAAGACATATATTATATCAAAACTCATACATGATATATGTTTAAATAGTTGGAAAAAAAAACAACTACAACAATTACTCCCAGACAGGCGGTTATCTCATGGACATATTCCCCCTCAATGCCCAGTGCTCGATAGTTACACAAAAAATCCCGGCACTGAAAACAGGCATTCCCCCAGCGGAATGTGGATATCATAATGGTGAGCAAAAACGACCGGATCCGCAAAAATATCACCATTGATTAAACTCGGAGCTCTAGCCGAGGAACGAGAAAGATATGGGCAAAACCCCTGTTGATAACACTAACTTTGTTCACAGGCCAGAAGTAAGTGATTTCGTAAAGAGTTCTTTCTCGGTCTGTGGTGTCTGCTTTACTGGAACAGCCTCTAGTCTGCCCTTCCAACTGCTTTCCCCCTTCAACTAGTTGGGGTTTTTTTTGTTTTTATCTAAAATCTTATGTCATCGAATGTGAAAAGGCGATAAACAAACAGCAACAATCTTCCAAGCCAAAAAAAATGAAACAAAAAGTATAAAACTTCTCTTCGCAACGGAAAAAAACTGATTTGTTTTAAGCTGCTCTTGAAAAACCATCAAGGGAGATGATCCGAGATTGTTCTAATCGCCCATACTTTTAACTCCATCTCCACCCAACCACCACAACCACCCACCCCATCCCTCTTGCCAAGGAAAAAGACAGACAGACAGACAGACAGACAGACAGACAGACAGACAGACAGACAGAAGAAAGAAAAGAAAGAAAGAAAGAAAGAAAGAAAGAAAGAAAGAAAGAAAGAAACAAGCAAACAAACAAACAAACAAAGTAAGATAAAAAGAAAGAAAGAGAGAAAACTAGGCATACAGAAGTGTAGAAAAAAAAGAAAAGAAAGAAAGAAAGGAAAGGAAACACGCAGAGAGAAGTGTAAAACGATAGCAGGATCGTATTGCTGTTTTATGACAACACAACACGACACCTGTGGTTTACAGCCAACAATACGGGCCACTGTCGATGATCACTCGTGAGACGGTGGAGAGCCTGCGACAGTATGCTGCAAGTGTGAATGTTGTCATAAAGTGTGACAGCCTTGCTTGAAAGAAAAAATGTTGTTGTATATGATGTGTTCGCAACAGAATGTGTGTGTGTGTGTGTGTGTGTGTGTGTGTGTGTGTGTGTGTGTGTGTGTGTGTGTGTGTGTGTTGTGTGTGTTGTGTAATATTTAGGCAAAGAGGGACGATGTAAAATATAGATGGATCTCTATCTCCCCCCCCCCCCCTCTCTCTCTCTCTCTCTCTCTCTCTCTCTCTCTCTCTCTCTCTCTCTATATATATATATATATATATATATATATATAAACAAGTACAGAGCATAAATGCAGACGGAATGACAGAGAGGCAGACAAAGCGAGAACGTATGAACACACACACACACACACACACACACACACACACACACACACACACACACACACACACACACACACACACACACATTTTCACTTCAAGAGTGTTATCATATTGTAATAAAATCACAAGAAAAGTTATTTCAATGCGAGGAAATGAGGCTCGGGTGTCTAGGTGCTCACAAAGAACTACGTAAATTTGAGTCTTTTGTTAAAACACGAGAACGTGATGTATATTGTTCAAAGCAGATTGTTTCCTTAGCTTGTAGATGGAAATTGAATTGCTTTAAGACAAAATATGTTGGAAATGTTTTTTGCATATGCGGTAATGATATAACAGTAGATCATGTACTAACATGCAGCAGCTTAAAAGGGCATATTCCCGTTTTGATGGTAAATTCTCCATCAGCTATCTTTAACAATCTGTCACTTATGTATGACTTTTTTAGATCGCTGATTCATAGTCCAGTTGGTTTGTTATTGTGATTGATTTGGACTCTAAAGATGCTCTAATCGGATGTTTTTTTGTTGTTTTTTTGTTTGTTTTCTTGTTTGTTTGTAAGGGTGGGTTTTTTTCGGGTTTTTTTTTTCCTGTACTGGGTATTTGTATTCTTATTGTTGTTTATCTTTGTTTGGTTTTGGGGGGCGAGGGCTAGGAGATGTTTCTGATTGTAGCTGATTTTTCGCAGTTATTTTTGGGTATTCCCATTCTTTTTCTGGGAGGGGTATTTTGTGTTTTCTTGTGTGAAATTAAGTAACTATTTAGTTATATTTTTCATTGGAATTACTGATTTTGTTAGAGTTTGTTAGAACTGCATTTCCCGTTTTTGTTTATTGTAGTTCAATAGGTTAGTGACAAAAAAGGTGTTGTTGTTTTTGTTGTTGTTGTTGTTTTTTTTAATTTACTTAGCAAGTATTGACTCCCTGAAATTCTTTATCCCATACATTGCCAACCACATCCTCTTTTTCTGACACTCATACACCCACCTACTCCCCCCCCCCTTCCCGTCTAATATCACAATTTGTGAAAAGACGTTAAATGAATTTGCACACACACACACACACACACACACACACACACACACACACACACACACACACACACACACACACACACACACACACACACACACACACACACACACACACACACGTGCGCGCACTTTTTCTGATAGAACACTTCTTCAAATTGATTTAAAGATCGTACAAACGTGAAGCTAGCAATACAGAAAAGTGTAGCTATATTCTCTGTCAGACTGATTACCCCCGTTTCCTACAGAATTAGAGGGGGGGTTGTTGTTTTTTTCCACAGAATAATAGTAAATGCTTAAAAAGAAAGTTCGGAAAAATGTCGGGTGCATTCGTGGCGGACAATTTTCTATGCAACATTTATTACTGTAATGTCAGAAGCTTCATGTTTTCTTACCAAATCCCTTCTTGGACAAAAAATGCGTCTAAAGATAGCCTATTTTGGAACTTTCTGTGAGCATCCCGGTTTTTTAGCATTTCTTTACAGTTGTATTAGCTTGTGTTCCCTGTGCTGCACTTTTATGTGTTTCATTCGTGGTTTAATGCCAGATAGTTACATTACCTCTTTTCCCTCACCCTTTTTCTCTTATATCTACTATCAGTCTCTTTCCTCCACGTTTTTTCAGTTTATTTAACTTGGGGTTAACAAACACCGAATGCGGAAACAAATAAATGCATACACATAGATGGAAAATAACACATGGATATTTTTATTTCATTTTCGTTGTGGTTTTTTGTTGTTGTTGTTGTTAGTTTGGGTTGTTGTTTGTGTTTTGAAGGGGTGAAGGGCAGTTATGACTCGACTCCTATAGCTTACAGCCAACAATGTAAGCCACTGATCGCTTGCAAGACGCTTAGTGTGTTTTTTTTTTATTGGTGGTGTGTCATGTATGTGAATTTTGTCACACAATGTGTTGCTTTTTTTCTTTGAAAGAAAAAATAAGAGGTCGCAGTGGTTGTGTTGACGTTTCCGTTAGCGTAATGTTCTTGTATCCACTATAGAACCCCAGTTTGTTTACCTGTATTTTGAGGTTTAGGCAAGAGAGGCCTTGTTGTAAAAGATCTCCTCTCTCTCTCTCTCTCTCTCTCTCTCTCTCTCTCCTCTCTCTCTCTCTCTCTCTCTCTCTCTCTCTCTCCTCCCTCTCTCTCAGGAAGCATTTTAAGACGGAAGCGTCGAGCAAGCAACACACACACACACACACACACACACACACACACACACACACACACACACACACACACATACACGCACGCACGCACGCACGCACGCACGCACGCACACACACACACACACACACACATACATACATACATACATACATACACACACACATATATATATATATATATATATATATATATATATATATATATATATATATATATATATATATATATATATATATATATATATATATATAAAGAAAAAAAAGCAATGCCACGCTGTGTTCTTTGAACAACGCACACTCTGTAATATCTGTATAACACACTCTGTAATATCTGTATAACACACTCTGTAATATCTGTATAACACACTGTAATATCTGTATAACGCACACTCTGTAATATCTAAATAGCACACACTGTAATATCTGTATAACTTCCTTCCCCCTCTCCCTAAAAATGTTTTAATGTTTGAGCAGGCAGATGTATAGTTATCTAGTCTATTAAAACCAATCTGTTCACTGCACAAAAGAGATGGAGAAAATCTGTATTTATTTTACATCCGAAATGAAAGTGAGACGTAATACACTGCATGTAGAGCTGTGGGCTACAGGCAACACATCTGCCTAAAAGGCAAGTGAGAGTTCGATCCCCATTTGGGCCAAAGCTTTTCCCCCATCCACTAGACCTTGATTGGTGTTCTGGGTGCTATGACTTCAGATGAGACGATAAACCGAGGTCTTGTGTGCAACACGCATTCAGCGCACATAAAAGAGCCCACGGCAACAAGAAAATTGTCCAGGTGAAATTCTGTAAACCACTCTGATAGGGAAACAAATACACTTGCAAACAGGAAAACAAAACAAAAATCAAAAAAAAGTGGCGCTGTTCTTGTGGCAACGGGTTCTACCCGAAGAGAGCTGCCCGAATTTCACGCAGAGGTATCTTCCGAACTGAAGTGGTATTCTTCATCATTGGCAAACGCTTAGACAGCAACTACTAGTGTCTGCCATATGGGCGAAAATGCGTCGCACTGCCGTTAAGCGCCTGACGTGTCAAGCCCTGTGGATAAGACTTCGGCGTGGGAGGGAATGGTTATGTTTAAAGTTTTTCTGGGGGGAAAGCAAGAGAATGAACAAAGGAGGCGGAAAATAGACGAGAAGGGGGTGACAGGAAGAAAAAGGAAAAAGGCAGAAATAACGAGAGGGACAGAAAAGAGGGAATTCCTCGCAGAGAATTTCCAGAAGGTGGGGATGCTGTTTATACTGATAGACCCCAGGCATCTCTACGACGGAGAAAGCGGTATTCAATTCAATTCAACCATTGTTACATTGTGCACAAATACACAGTTTATATTTACCACCGCCATTACATCTTCCCGTCCTTTTTCCTCCAACTATCGTTCTGACAGAGGAAGACATAAAGACTGGCTGACTGACAGAGAACACAAAGACATCTACAGTTACTGGGAAAAATAAACACGGGAAGGAAGGACCGTAAAACGCACGAGACAGGCAGATGTAGGGACACACAGAGTCACACAGAATCCTAAGATGCTTTAGCACACACAAAAGATCTTCGGCGACAAAAAGGTTGTCCTTTGAGAAAAAAAATGTGGAAAAAATCCACTCTGGTAGGGAAACAAATACGCAATACAGACAGGAACAGGAAAATGTGGCACTGCTCTTGTGGCGATGCGTTTTCCTCGGGGAGAGTAGCCCGAATTTCATGCAGAGAAATTTGCCGTCATTGAAAGTGGTATACAACATCATGCAAAGCAATACCGTCATCTCTCTCTCTCTCTCTCTCTCTCTCTCTCTCTCTCTCTCTCTCTCTCTCTCCTCTCTCTCTCTCCTCTCTCTCTCCTTCTCCTCTCTCTCTTTCTCTCTCTGAGAGAAAGAAAACCAGAAAGACTGACAGAGACAGTTATGACGAGAGAAATAAAACAGTGAAGGAAGGAAGGAAAAATGAGGGAAGACAGACAGACATTGCAAGCAGACAAGGAGGCTGACAGAGGAGGCAGACACACAGACAGACACTGAGACAGACAAACACTGAGACAGACAGATAGCCAATGAGATCAGATACACCGAGAAGTGAACGCAATATCTACACATTATTTTTTACCTGGCCAAATTGAGACTGGACAATATCTGTGACCGGGTCAGGGAGGCCCTGGGCTGGTCGTTACGTCCCTCCATACTCCCTCCGCTCACTCCCTTTACAACACTCCCTTCACAACACTCCCTCTGCTCACTCCCTCAGTACTCCCTCCCTTCAGATGCGCACGATGGGTAGACGAAATACGAACTCCCTTTGTGAAGCGGTCAGCTTCTTCTCTATTTGTTTCCCCTTCCGTACTGATTTCAAGATGTCTATTTTGTCAGCTTTTATGTTAGAATTTTGTTGTTCTTGTTTCTGTTGATTTTGGAGGGCTGGTACTTTAATGTGGGGAGATGAGTGAGTATTGTAGCACTTTGACGCTTTCACTGATCTGACAAGCTCAGATATGGAATGTGATACAAATATCCAACTGTTTGTTGAAAATAAACATATTTCTATCCGTATAATATGACAGAAATGTTGACGAAATAATCAGTTGAAATTATTTTTTTTAAAGAAAAAAAAAGAGTTGGTAATGATTTGATATCAGTATCAATAAAAATTGACAGCCCAACTCAAATGACTTTCTTTCTATCAAAAGATAGTACTTTGTTTATCTGATGTCCAGTCAATAAATGTAGTTACTGAAAGTTTCTTCACAAAATGTTCCCTTCACGTGGATGTGTGTTTCTGTCTCAAAATTGTGTCTTTCATTCTGACTGCAATATCTGATTCATAATGATGTGAAATCACACTTGTAGAAGTCTTTTTTTTTAAGTATGGATTTTAAAAAGGTACCTAAAGATCTAGTTCTATGTTCTTAAGAAAAAAGTTTCGGTGTCCCGGTTGTTGATTTTCTGTTTGAAACTTGTTCACACTTTTTTTCCACTAAGTCCTTCTTCCTTTCTTAGTTTTGATTTTCCCCGTCCTGTACATTTTTGTTCTGTCTCTTCCCTTTCTGAGTTCTCCACCTATCTTCCCTTGACTTCAACTGTCTGAAAACTTCCTCTTCTTGCTCGACACTCACTTTCTTTCCACAAATATTCTCCAGGTTTAAAACCAACACACACCGACCTTGGAAGCAACTCTACACAAATAGATCAAAGTTGGACCACTCACGTATACAAACCACACACCTTTCCCACAACA
>JASPKP010002564.1:0-12500 GCA_030674155.1 Stramonita haemastoma
TTGTTTCTTTGTTCTTTAAATTCTCCTATTTTTCCTGCTTTTAATAGATCATCTCTTAAATAAGTTTCTTTTAGAATCTCAGTTGTCATCCATTTAGGTTGTGTTGCATGCTTCACTCTTCGGGTTTTGAAAGGAGCATGTTTATCATAGATTGAGTTAAATGTTTCTAGCCAAAAATATATGGCTTTCTCTGGGTCTGTAAAGTTGTAAACATGATTAATTGAGGAATTTAGCAAGTCAGCAAGAAATTTATTTTCATCAAATTTAACAAATGATCTATAAGTGACTTCCTGTGACCAGCTATGGGAATTTTTATTCCTTTTTTGTTCCATGTGAAACAGATAGGAAGGTGGTCACTGCAGCCACAGTTAGGAACACATATTTCTTTGATATTTTGCTTATTAGTTACATATACATGGTCAATGAGAGTTGCCTGGAGGAGGTTAAGCGCGTTGGTGTGTCAATAATTTGCGAAAGATTATAGGAATTTAATTTGTTTATCCACAAAGGGTGGGGTTTAAGTAGATTCATGTTAAAATCTCCCAATAGTAAAAGTTCTTTAGCATCCAAAGATGCTGCATCCATCATTATGGAAAATCTATCAACCCAATCAATTCTCTCAGAGGGATTTATGTATATAAATCCAACAATAATGGGTTTACTTCGTTTGAGTTGTATTTCTAGCCATAGATACTCTACTTGTTGGGTTTCAAGATGGTGAATACGTTTAAAGTTTATGGATTCATGTATATATACAACTATTCCTGTTGTTTTGGAGGAAGAGGGGTCTTTACGGATTGCTCTAAACCCAGGTATTTGGATTTCTTTATCAGATACCAAACTGGAAAGTCTGGATTCTGTAAATCCAAATAAATGAAATGGTTTATTTGAGTTGTGTAGGATACTATGTACATCAGCTAGCTTGTTTAAAATGCTGTTAATGTTTAAATGACCAATACGTAGTCATCTTTTTGTGGCCAGGTTTTCAGACAGGGAGCCATGTTGCTGAAAAGGTAGAGAAGAAAAGGAGAAGAAGAAAAAATAATAAAAAAGTAATAATAATGATCACTAAAACCCCAAATGATTCTAAAACGGTTTGAGGAAACAATATCAATCAACTTAAACTGATCAAGTAAATACAATGGAATGGATAATAAGTGAATATGCAATACAAAAACTATATCAGTTTTTGCTGCACAAATTAAAAGGAGCAAATATAGTACTAATAAAAGTCTTGCTTTAACTGTTACCAGTTGAGATATATTATATCCTAAAACAGTTATCAGGTATACACAATATCCTCAGGTCTAGGAATATTGTTAAGTAATCAAATCAGTCTTCTGGAACACTTTCTACAGGAAACACAACACGCAGAGAAATGCTTATGTGTTTTCCAATATCCAAGGGAAAAAAAAAAAAGTACCATAATTTTTTTTTTAAATCCACTGTTGTGTCCCTTCCATCTGTCTTTGTCCATTTCAAAATTAGACTCTTCAATTTGAAGGTTAGCACGACATAGCACATAAGTCAGTAAACACATCCACGGTTGTGAATAACTTCAGAATAATTCATTTGCAGGTTTGCAAAACACAGCATGGGAATCACAAAACACATCCCTAACTTGGATAACCTTCAGTTTGTAGGTTTGCAAAACACAGCACAAGAGTCACTAAAGGCATTCACAATCTAGACGCATTCACAAATTAGACGTTCCAAAACTGTCACTAAACAGCACAGGAGTTATAGCACAGGTGTCACTAAATGCATTTACAATCTAGATGCATTCACAATCGTAATCGATCAAAACTGTCACTGATAACATTCACAATCTAGATTGTTCCGAAAAAGCACCGTTTAGTACTAATAACACAAGTCATTTCAGCACAGCGTTTTTCAGACAGTAGGTACAGTGTTGAATGTTTTCTGACAATTCTTAATTTTTCATTTGCCCGGAGAGAGGAGAGAGGAGAGAGAGAGAGAGAGAGAGAGAGAGGAGAGAGAGAGAGAGAGAGGAGAGAGAGAGAGAGAGAGAGAGAGAGAGAGAAAAAAATGCTGTTGACACCCTTCTCACCATGTCGCCTCTTTGGAAGTGTGTGTGGATTGTATTCATTCCTCTTGTTGACTTCTTCAATCTGAATTTTGATTTTCATTTCAATTTTATTTTGCTTTGTTTGTTTTATTCTGGTTTGGTTTAGTTATTATTGCTTTCTCTCTGTTTTCTGTTTGTTGTTGTTGGGCGATTTGTGTTGTTGTTGTTGTTGTTGTGTTGTTGTTTTGTTTTGTTTGTTTGTTGTTTTTTTGGGGGGAGTTGGGTTTCTATTTATTTATTTATTTTTATTTCATTTTATTTTTTTGATTGTTGTTTTTTGTATTTATTAGAGCGTTGTTGTTCTTGTGCGATTTTTTTTTTTGTATACTTTTTTGTTGTTGGGGGGGGGGGGGGGGGGGTTGTTTTTGCTTCTTGATTTGTGTGTGTGTGTGTGTGTGTGTGTGTGTGTGTGTGTGTGTGTGTGTGTGTGTGTGTGTGTGTGTGTGTGTGTGTGTGTGTGTGTGTGTACGTGTATGTGTGTGTTTTGTTTTCGTTTTGGTTTGGTTTGGTTGGTTTTGTTTTTTTGTTTTTGTTTGTTTTTTGTTTGGTTTGTTTGTTTTTTGTTTTGTTTTGTTTGTGTGTGGGTTTTTTTTTGTTTGTTTGGTTGGTTGATTTGTGTGTGTGTGTGTGTGTGTGTGTGTGTGTGTGTGTGTGTGTGTGTGTGTGTGTGTGTGTGTGTGTGTGTGTGTGTGTGTGTGTGTGTTGTTTTGTTTTGTTTTGTTTCTTTGTTGTTGTTTTTTGTTTTTGTTTGTTTGTTTGTTTGTTGCTTTTTTTCTTGCTTAAGTAGTTTTTTTGCTATTGTTTGTTTGTTTAATTTTTTTCCTGGGGGGGAAGGCTCTTGCTTTTATTTGTCTTGTGGTATCTCCTTAAATTGTTGTATGGTTTACTGTACATCCTGTTAATTCTTATTACTGTTTTGTTTATCTGGGCCTCTTGTGGAATTTCTGTTCCTCTGTTATCTGGGCCTCTTGTGAAAACTCTGCTCAGCTAATTGTTCCCCTTGAGTGTGTGTGTATGTGTGTGTGGGTGGGTAGGTGTTTCTTCTGAGAGTTGATTTAATATTAGCTTATTGATTAAGTGGGGTTTTTTGTTTTGTTTTTGACTTATAATGGTGAAGGATGCCTGTCAAGGACATTGCAATCTCCATTCCAGGAGGGATCAGACCGTCTGGTTTATGTGTGCTGTGCCAGTTACCACTAATCAATCGCTGTTTTCAGGTTGTGACATTGAACAGACTTGTGTGCATACACACCTGTGTATAAATTACTCTCCCAGTGCTCCAAATTATCTTCATTCTTGCAAAGACATTCATTCGTGTGCAACAACGCAAGCAGAAACATTGTGAATGTGAGTACTGGGAGGAATTCTCCCTGATTGTTGCTGAGGGACCTTGACAGTTCCTGGACAAAGCATGTACAACTTGGTGATTGGGCATCGGTGATTCACCCAACTGTGGAGTGACGTAATAATCGACATCTTTGTGATATTTATCACCAAATCACCAGTGAAACGAATAAGTCACCTTCAGAAGTGTGTGTATTGTTGGACCACCCACAGCTCATATACATTTTCTTTTTGTTTTTGTCTTGTTTTGTTTGTTTTTGTCTCTTATATTGGCCATTGTATATTGTTGTTAGTTTGATTGTGTCTGTGTGTCTTTGAGTAACTATTGAATTTTTTTTTTCTTACATTACATCATACCCCTAATTGAGTGACCCACTCACATCCCTTTTATTCCATATAAAATAGATTTTTCACCTTTCCTGTTGCTACATTACATTGTTGTTGGTTGGATTGGGTTATAGATCTATATCTATATACACTGTATGTGTATTTTTTGAGCAACTTGAAAGCAGTTTTTTTTTTATTTTTCCCCCTTTCTTTCTTACATTTCATGCTTCCCCCTATTGAGTGCCCACTCTCCTTTATTCCTAATTATCTCTCATTGATTGTCACCTTTTCCAGTTTTTACACACATTATCACATCGAGCAACTAAAAACAGTCTAGTTTTTCACTTTTTTTTTCTTACTTTCATCCTTACCCCTATCGAGTGCCCACTACCCTTTATTCCTATTCATCTCTAATTGATTTTCACCTTTTCCTGTCTTAGGACACATTATCACATCTCCAGCAAAAACCAACACAATTGATGCATTCAAGACACAACACGTGGCCCTCTAAGGAAGGCCTACGAATTTGTCACTTAAATATAAATCATGCAGTCAATAAAATTGAAGACATATCAACACTTATTAGAAACCATGGCAAACCATTTCACATACTAGGGCTATCTGAATCAAGACTCTCGAAGCACATAGTAGACACTGATTTATATATCCCAGGATATAAAATCATACAAAAGGATCCACAAAGGCAAAAAGAAACAGGAATCATCATATACATCAGTGAATCTATAACATTCAAGTGTCTCATTCATCTTGAACATTGTGATGTAGAATCTGTCTGGTTTGAAATCTCCATAAAAGGTTCACCACCTATTGCAATGGGATTCTGCTATAGGAATCCAGCAGAAAGAAAAATATGGATAGACAAGTTTGACGAAATGATGAATGTAGTTCTATTAGAATCCAGGGAAGTAATACTACTAGGTGATTTTAATATTGATCTAACAAAAGTAAATAATATATGGACGCAAATTACTAATCCATTCAACCTTCACCAACTAGTTAGTTTACCCACGAGAGTCACACCAAATTCAAGCACAATAATTGATCACATCTACCTATCAAATCCCAAAAACATCATAGAAACATGTGTCCCTGTCTATAACTGCAGCGATCACTACCCAGTCTGTACTACATGGTCAAAAAAAGAGCAAAAATTCCCAAACCTGGACATAAAACCATAACATATCGTTCTTTTGCAAAATTTAAAGAACAGCTTTTCCTTCTCGATCTAAGTAACTCTATGCTCTCAGAAACATTAAACATTACTGATCCAGAAAGGGCCATTGATTTCTGGATAAAAACCTTCACTGAAATCTACAACAAACATGCTCCGCTTAAAACCATAAGGGTCAAACATGACCCCAAACCGCCTTGGATTACAAAAGAACTAGAAGAAGCATGTTATCTTAGAGATTTATTAAAAAAAACATAAATATCATGAAGAGTCAAATAGATTACAAAACACCATAAACTCACAGAAACGTCAAGAAAAAAAGAAATATTTCCAAGATTTACTGTCTTCCAAAAAAAACTCAAAAATTATTTGGAGGGCCATAAATCAAATAACAAATAAACAATCATCTTCCAAATCAAATGTAATCAAAGATGTTACTGCTGAACAACTCAACAATCATTTCATAAACATCTCTACTAACGTTGTTAACAATGATGATTCAAAATCCAATAACCTCAACACATTAAGACAATACTGCCAAGACAAGCATATTCCGTGAAAACTTCACATACCTTTCATTTCAGTTTTTGAGGTCTATAATTATTTAATTCACCTCAAACAATCAAGGACACGAGGTCTTGATGGAATAGACAGCAGAATTCTGAAACTGTTAGCTCCAGTTATCACAGACACCCTAACATATATATATATATATATATATATATTATATATATATATATATATATATATATATATATATATATATATATATATATATAATAACAAATGTCTTGAAAAGAACTATTTCCGAAATGCCTTCAAAACTGCTAAAGTAATCCCCATCCACAAATCTGGTGACACTTCAGATCCCTCAAATTATAGGCCAATCTCTATTATATCCCTCCTTTCAAAACCCCTGGAAAAACATATAAATAAACACTTAGTCCGTCATATAGACACTAATGACCTTCTTCACCCTAATCAATCAGGATTCAGAGAAAATCACTCATGTCATACTGCACTGACTAGTCTCATGGACAATTGGCTATCAAACATTAATGAAAACAAATTTTGTGGAGTATTATTTGTAGATTTCAAAAAAGCATTTGATACAATTGACCACACACTTCTCATCAGAAAGCTAGACCTGTACAATCTATCATCAAATAGTCTAGAACTACTCGCTTCTTATCTTAAAAACAGACAACAGTGTGTCTCAACAACTACATCCACATCCAATCTAAAACCCATTCATCATGGAGTACCACAGGGATCTATACTAGGACCTATTCTCTTTTCCTTATACATAAATGACCTTCCTCTACTTATCAAATCTAAATGTGAACTATTTGCTGATGATACAACCATACATAACATTGACTCTCTTGCAACCATATTACAACAAAGCTGCAATGATCTTGTCAAATGGACAGAACTGAACCATAATTATGTCTATTCACCCCCAAAAAACAAAATGCATGCTTATCACCACCAGACAAAAGCGACAAAATTTACCTCATAAACAGTTTCCAATCCATATAAGAAAGGAAGCAATTGAACAAACCTCAAAAATCATTTGGAGGGCCATTAATCAAATAACAAACAAACAATCATCTTCCAAATCAAATGTAATCAAAGATGTTACTGCTGAACAACTCAACAATCACTTCATAAACGTTTGTACTAATGTTGTTAGCAATGACAATTCAAAATCCAATAACCTAAACACATTAAAACAATACTTTAGACCGACTTGAGACTTTAAACCGAGGCCCCGTGTGCGAACGCACGCAGAACATCTTGCGCACACGTTAACTCCTGTTCCGCTTTTCGTAAGAGTAGGCCATCGTGTGCCGGTGGGAACAGATGACATGATTTACAAAACTGCATACACACGGGGACCGGATGAAAAAAAGCATATGATTGCTTATTCTGTTATCCTCGATATAAAAGAATAAATAAATAAATAAAAAATTCTCTCTCTCTCTCTCTCTCTCTCTCTCTCTCTTCTCTCTCTCTCTCTCTCTCTCTCTCTCTCTCTCTCTCTCTCTCTCTCTCTCTCTCTATCTCTGTGTCTCTCTGTGTCCCTCTGTGTCTCTGTGTGTGTGTGTGTGTGTGTGTGTGTGTGTGTGTGTGTGTGTGTGTGTGGTGTGTGTGTGTGTGTGTGTGTGTGTGTCTCTCTCTCTCTCTCTCTCTCTCTCTCTCTCTCTCTCTCTCTCTCTCTCTCTCTCTCTCTTTCTCTCTCTCTCTCTCTCTGTCTCTCTGTCTGTGTGTGTGTGTGTGTGTGTGTGTGTGTGTGTGTTCAGGTGTTCTGTTAGGCTGGCAAACTCCTGTTCTGATCCTGCTAGTCCGTCAATGTCATCTGCGAAGCGGAGGTTTGTGATCGTCCTGCCACCAATGCTGACTGATCTTTTATGGTGTTCTAGTGCATCAGCCATGGTTCTCTCAAGGAAGATGTTGAAAAGAGTGGGTGAGAGTAGACAGCCCTGCCTTACTCCGACTGTTGTTCGAAACCACTCTCCAATGTTGCTGTTGTAGTGCACTGCACTGGTGGCCTTGTTGTACAGCTCTTTGATGACTCTGATCAGGTTTACATTGATGCTTTACAAATTCATGGTTGCCCACAAAGCTGTATACCACACCCTGTTGAATGCCTTCTTAAAATCAATAAATACGTGGTAGAGGTCTTGTTGGTGTTGAGGGTACCGCTCACAGAGTATTCTGGGGTTGAATATCTATTCATTTGTGCTACGCCCTGCTCTGAAACCTGCTTGTTCCTCAGCAATGATGGTATCTGCTTGTGGCTTCAGTCTGTTCAATATAATCTTCAACATGACCTTGCTTGGGTGGCATATGAGGCTGATTGTGCGGTAATTCTGGCACTGCTGAAGATTTCCTTTCTTGGGGAGGGTGATGATGAGTGACTGTGTCCATGGTGTTGGCCATTTTCCTGTCTGCCTGTCAGGACAGGCAGACAGGAAAATTTTGAAGTCTACCGCTATGATTTGACACTGGTCCTCAATTCAGTTTATTATTGTTTTTATTCCGTTTTTTTTTCTGCCTGATTTAATGATCTATCTCGGTGGTATTTTTTCTTAAACTTCTGTTGTGATTCAAAAACCTAGTGGCTTCGAGTGTCCTTCTCTTATTGCAGAAATGTAAGCTGTTGTTAGCGATGCAGGCGATATCGTCTTTCTCTATCGTCTTCACAGGCCTGTGTATAGATTTCGACCCCTCTCCTCTCCTCCCCCCTCCCCCCACCCCCCAAAAAAGGTATCTGGTTCCCACGTCCTTCAGATGACTTCTCCTCTGACAACTTCAAAGTGGAAAAGGTTTCAAGCATTCACCCACTTCATATCAATCACCCAGACTATAAACACACTTTTACCACCCAAATTTATTAACACTTTCTGACCCCACTCCTTCCCATTTTTTTTCTTTCCCCCCAAAAAATAAATCAATAACATAAAGTTCAAGAACTCGCTCATCAAAACACCAGGGGGTTCCTCAAGCCTGACGTATCCAATGCAGGCTTACAAGACACGCAAGGCTGGCAATACAAACCACCCCTCCAACTATCGAATGCAAAACTAAAGCTGCTGCTTTTCATGCCTCGCACATCTAAGGCACAAAAGAAGAACACAGCAGGTGTCCCTCCCCGTAGAGAAATCCTTTCAGGCCATTGTCTTCCTCACTGTATGTGGCTTTGTCAGCCCAGCTCAAGCCCAGCCTAAAAAGGGGGGATTTGTTAGGATGTCATATTATCAAGCTGAATGATACGTTACGATATGTTATTATCGCAGAGATCAAATTCCTGGCACAAGGGGGGCGGAGTTTAGTCCGGGTACGCTTTATACTGCTCCTGAGAGAAGAAGGGTCAGGCAGTATATCATTGACGACTGACAGTGTCGGGGTATGAGCTAACTGTTTTATAAAAACAAAATCTGTTTTTTTGCCTTACCTTTCTTCAGCCATATTGCGCAACCTACTCCTCGTCCTCGTCTCTGTCTCATTCTCTATGTCTGTCTGTCTCTGTCTCTCTCTCTGTCTCTCTCTCTTTCTCATTCTCCCTCTCTCTCTATGTATCTACCTACCTACCTACCTACCTACCTACCTACCTACCTACCTACCTGTCTGTCTGTCTGTCTGTCTGTTTGTCTGTCTATCTACCTACCTGCCTGCCTGCCTGCCTGCCTGCCTGCCAGCCTGTCTGTCTGTCTGTCTGTCTGTCTGTCTGTCTGTCTGTCTGTCTATCTATCTATCTATCTGTCATCGAAATAAAAGAATTTGCCTTGTCTTGTCTTGTTTTGCCTTGCCTTGCCTTGCCTTACCTTCTCTCTCTCTCTCTCTCTCTCTCTCTCTCTCTCTCTCTCTCTCTCTCTCTCTCTCTCTCTCTCTCTCTCTCTCTCTACTCCTAAACATTTTTTTTTCACAGGCCCCGTTTCTTTCTTTCTTTCTTCTCTCTTTTCTTTCTTTCTCTCTTTATTAAAGAATATAATACTTGGAGAACAGCAAAATCATGGGAAACTCGATCACCCTTTCGCAATTTCAGAAACACGCACACAAGCATGCACGCACGCACGCACGCACGCACGCACGCACGCACGCATGCACACACACACAGAGGAAGACTAAATGTAGAGAAGCACGCAAGAGCCTGTTCATTGTACTCGAAATAAAAGAAATAAGATATAAAAAACCACCAAGAAATGAACCCACACACACACACACACACGCACACACACACACACACACACACACACACACACACACACACACACACACACACACACACACACACACACACACACACACAGCAGAGAATACTGATTGGATTAAACATATTGATCTGATAAGTAAAAAATGGATAGTTCTTGGAGATTTTAATGCACACCTCCATTTTGGGAACCGAATTGTTGCAATGTGACCTGTAATAGATTAATAGAAAATATTATTGATTCAAAACTTATTCTCCGAAATGATGGTAGTATAACAAGATTACCTGACATTGCAAGCCATAAACCATCATCAATTGATTTATCTTTAATATCGCCTGAATTAGGAGTTAATGTAGTCTGGCATACCTATGATGATACATTAGGAAGTGACCATTTTCCTATAATACTACAGTTAAAAGAAACTATGGTTGAAAAAGAAGCCAAGACTGACGATATAATCCCTAAATTTGTTTATAACCGTGCTAATTGGGATCTATATCAGTCCATATTATCTAATATAAACTGTTCATATCTTATAGATGAAAGTATCGATTCGTCATATAACAAATTTTCCAAAGCTATTTTACAGGCAGCAGAAAAATCTATTCCCAAATGCAAAATGACACAAGACTGGAAGTACTGTGGGAATGTGTGGTGGAATAATGAATGTGAGGAAGCAGTCTGCCTTAAAAAATTAGCTTTTAAAAAATGGTTGCGAGACAGATCGGAAGTAAACTTCATTAATATGAAATGTGCTAAAAATCATAGTAACAGAGTTGTGGCTCTAGCCAAGAAAACTTATTTTTCAAACTTTTGTAGGGATGAAATATCTGAATCTAAAGATTTACACAAAGTTTGGAAAAAAGTAAAAAAAATGAAAAATGGAAACATTTTGCCTGTCTTTCCGATAAAACTCCATAATAATGAAATGCCTTCCTCCTTAGATAAAGCTGAAGCCTTTGTGAAAACCTTTTCAGATAACAACACCCTGTCAAATCTGAATAAAACTGTCAGAGGCTTCAGAGAGACAGAAGAAAGAAAAGATGAATATAAAGATCCGGTTTCCAAACAAGATTACTTTTTGAATTCTTCTATTACTTTTAAAGAATTTAACGAAGCTTTAGAATCATTCTCTTCAAATTACAGTGCTGTGGGCATTGATGGCATTTCATACCAATTATTACAGCACTTGCCTTTAAAATGGAAGGAATTACTACATTCATTTTACCAAAAATGTTGGTTAAATGGGACTCTCCCTACCCTCTGGAAGAGGTCAATTGTAATACCAGTTCCAAAAAAGGGCAAACCTAGATCATGTATTAATAATTACAGACCAATAGCATTAACTTCGCAAGTAGGAAAAGTTTTAGAAAAAATTGTGCAAAGACGCCTTTTGTATTTCTGTGAAAAAGAAAATATCATTCCCGTGAATCAGGCTGGGTTCAAAAAAGGTCGCTGTACGACAGAACATCTAGTGAAGCTGACAAGTCATATCAAATACCAGTTTGCACACAGAAAAAGCACACTTGCCACTTTCTTTGACATTAGTAAAGCTTATGATATTGTATGGCATGCTAGATTATTATACAAACTGAAACTGATTGGAGTTAATGGTGAAATGTTTCAATATTTTAAGAGTTTCCTATCGGAAAGATCGATGTGTGCAAGAGTAGGTTCAGTGTATTCTTCTTTCAAAAGTATTGATATTGGTATTCCTCAGGGGTCGATAATAGCTCCTATATTGTTTTCGATTCTTATTCATGACCTCCCAAAAGTTTTGTCAAACAATATAAATCTTGCACAATATGCTGATGATATTGCAATTTGGATGAATACAAGCATTAGGAAACATACGTCTAAAAGAATTATAAATCATATCAGCAAAATCTATCAATTAGAAATAGATAAGTTAGATATTTATATGAAAGAAAATGGTCTTTCTCTTTCAGGAGAAAAAAACTAAATTAATGCTATTTCTTAATAGTGAAAACCCTAGTTGTTTACCAGCATTACACATAAATGGGGAAACCTTGAAATATTCAAAAAATGTTAAGTTTCTGGGTGTTCATTTAAACCCCAAATTAAATTGGAGATTCTACATTGAGAATCTAGTAAACAAAGCAAGGAAACGATTAAACCTTCTCAAAATTATTGCTGTTCAGCCATGGGGTCAGGACACTAAGACTCTCCTTCACTTAGCAACTAGTCTAGTCAGATCAACGTTGGTTTATGGGCAGGAGGTTTACTATTCAGCTCCGCCTTTTTTATTGAAAAAGTTGCAAAGCATTGATAGTAAATCAATTAAACTAGCTCTGGGAGTTCCAGTGCACACAAATACACTGAATACATACAGAGAAGTCAATTTACTTTCTTTATCAGATCATCGCCATTTATCTGTAGCTAAATTTGTTACAAGAGATCTTTCAGCATCACACTCATTAAAAACTGAAGTACTTATTGATTCAGTCAAGGATTATCCTAAGCGGGCCCAACATATCTCATCACTTTGTCCAATTCATAATTACATAGATGACTTACTGTCAGAGTGTAATATTGACATTTCATCAATACCCATTGCACCAATAGTTCCTAAGATACCACAGTGGGAGCATAGGGAGGCAAAATTTGATATTGATTATACCATTCACAAAAAAGATGACAATATTAATATTTTGACTTCTGATGTAAAACAACATCTTGAAACAAATTATCTAAATCATCTAAAAGTGTTCACAGATGGTTCTGTTCATGACTTAAGTGCAGGATCAGGTTTCATTATTCCTGCTTTGAAGATATAAAAATCGTTCTATTTAGGGAAGGGTTTCTCAAT
>JASPKP010000257.1:0-12500 GCA_030674155.1 Stramonita haemastoma
CAGACAGACAACAAAGACAGAGACAGAGAGGTGCACCTTGTCCCGGTTTCTTTGACAACCAGGAAAAGGGAAGTAGGGATCATTAAGGGGTAACGTTACACGTTAACGTTAACGTTACACACTATATTCAGGGTAGAATGTGCGTGGGCTTTGTTAGGGTACACTGACTGACTGACTGAGGTTCAACTATCACGTCTTCTTATTCTTCTCTGTGACTCTCACGTTGTTGTTGGGTTGTTATTAATTTTCTTCTTCAGGATATCAAAGCTGATAACCATGCTGGCTGGATTTGTGTATATTGCCCTAGGTATGTATCTGTCTTTAAAAAAAAAAAAATCTTTTTGGTTTTGTTGGTATGAATAATTATGATAATGATGCCATGAAAGTAAGCGCAGGGAAGAAAATGAAACAGGAATGTGGAAATAGGAGGGGAGGATGTGTGAGTGAGTGAGTGAGTGGAGTGAGTGTGTGTGTGTGTGTGTGTGTGTGTGTGTGTGTGTGTGTGTGTGTGTGTGTGTGTGTGTGTGTGTGTGTGTGTGTGTGTGTGTTTGGGCGTTCAGACAGACACACTGACGTCAACAAGAATTCTCTCTCTCTCTCTGTCTCTGTCTGTCTCTCTCTTTCTCTCTCTCTCTCTGTCTTTCTCTGTCTCTCTCTCTCTCTCTCTGTTTCGCTGTCTGTCTGTCTGTCTGTCTGTCTGTCTGTCTCTTTCTCTCTCTCTTTCTGTCTGTCTGTCTGTCTGTCTGTCTGTCTGTCTGTCTATCTATCTATCTATCTATCTATCTATCTGTCTGTCTGTCTGTCTGTCTGTCTGTCTGTCTATCTGTCTCTCTGTCTCTCTGTCTCTGTCTCTCTCTCTCTCGGAGGGGGCTAAAGACAGGCATGACATAAGCTAAGAGGTTTAAGACAGAAGGAAGACTTCCTCATTGTGAGCTGTGTGGCAGTTACCTGCTGTCAGAGACACTGGTCTGTAGCATGTGCAGGTCTTGCTAAAGCGGCTTTTGTTTCATCCACACTCTTCTGTGTGTATGTATAGACATACTACTGCTACTGCTACTGCTGCTGCTGCTACTATACTACTACTACTACTACTACTACTACTACTACTACTACTACTACTACTACTACTACTACTACTACTACTACTAACAACAACAACAACAACAACAACAACAACAACAACAACAACAACAACAACAACAATAGTAATAAGAGTAGTAAAAAATGAAATAAAATAAAATGAAATAAAATAATAATTATAATAATACAAAAAAATGATGATGATGATAATGATGATGATGATGATATTAGTAATAGTGATGTTAATCATCATCATCATCATCATCATCATCATCATCATCATCATCATCATCATCATCATCATCAGTGTTAGAAGTAGTTGTGAAAACAACAGCAGTAACAGAGTAAGTGCTACTTGCTGTCAGCTTCTGCCTGTATGTTCCCCTGACACAGTCTCTGTTGTTCTGCCAGTCTTCAGGGGGGCAGTGTTCGGAATCCCCTCTGAAACTGCTCCCAGCATCGCCCCTGTTTCCAAAACCAACGCCTCTTCCGACCTCCTTCAGTCTACTTCTGATGAAGAAGCGGTTCTGTTCCAGTAAGTTGAGTTGTCGTCAATTAAGTCCTCTGAGAAAACTTCTTGAATTGCCTGGTATTTTTGTAATAAAAAATGATAGAGTTTGTACTAGGATGTAAGGAAAGTGTAGCCACATTTGTTTGAATTTATAATTACAAGCTTCTGATTCGGACATGTCATTTCTCAGAACCTTAGATAGTCAATTTTGTTAATGTATGTTTGCTTCTTTATATTAAAGTAATGTTGTATGGACAGTGCAATATCTACATTTTATTCATCGGTTGTTACACACGGTCTTTCATTTTTGATGTATTCTTGGTACAGCTTTTTCTGCTCTGTTTTTCAGAGATTCAGTTTTTCCAGATGTTAGAAGTCATAAGTCTAAATTTTCTGCCGTCATGGAAATATAATTGCTATGCTTTGTAAAGGTTTTTCTTAAGCTTAAATGTCAGCCACATTCATAAAGAGATTTTGTAACTTCCCCTGTTTCACGTAAGCAAACAATAAATAAAAGGAGTGACACATTACCTTTGAATACACCAGTAGAAATGGTTTTAATGACCAGCTTTGCTGTTAAGTCATGAGCAGGAATTTCTCGGTTGTCGGGAAGCCGTTTTTGAAACAGTACACACGCGTTCATTCTACAATCTTAAAGTGTTTTCCTGGTATTGGACTACTATGTGTAGTGTCAAAAGCGTGAGAAAAATCGATGATCAAAATGGCGTAGAAGGAAACAAATGATATAGCATTACGCAGAGATACTTTCCTTTCAAAACTTAACAGTGCAACAACGCCGAAAAAGGAGATTTTCGTAGAGTATAAGATGATACTTTTTTTTTTTTCAAGAACGGAACAGATATGACACAGAACCATGTTCCTCTAAATATTATCCATTTTTCGCATTCATTTAGGTCTTTCTTACCCTGTAAAACGCCCGTAGCTGCTAACTCCTTCAATCTTTATAGCCCATATCTCTCGTCTACTAAATATCATTGAGGTTCTTTAAAAAACTCAAATCACACCTTAGAAAATTTAGGGTGTGCGTTGGCATTAAATACAGATAATCATACATATAAAAACATCAGAGTGTGTTTGGAATACTCCCTATCAGCTAAACCATAAGACATGTGCAAGAAGGGACACCCTCTAAAAGACCCTGACAATGAACAATATGAAAAAGGTAAAGGCAAAGGTGTCCCATAACCTAAGCGGCCGTAGGGGAACGAGGCATCAGAGACCTCAGCTTCTCCAGGGGCCAGCATATTGAGGGCGGCCCCCATCCTCCTCCTCCCCCCCCCCCCCCCACCAGGTCAAGTTAAGCAGCATCGAGCGTGGTTACCAGTTGGATGGGTGACCGTTTACGCGCCTTGGCTTCAGTACAGTCCCCCAGTTCACCCTGCTGTAAATGGGAACACTGTGTGCAGGGTGAAAAGAGCGGTGTGCTCCAGTCACGCTACATGCCGCTTCAGTCTGCAGGAGAAGTTTCCCACCGAGACTGCTGAACGACTGAAAGGCACTACCATCCACCCTTACGGTGCGGCATCCCACCTGTAATATTGTGCACGCACGCACGCACGCACGCACACGAACGCGCGTACGCACGCACACGCACGCACAACGCACGCATGCATGCACGCTCACACGCACGCAAGCATGCACACACGCACGCACGCACGACCACGCACGCACGCACAGCACACACACACACACACCACACACACACACACACACACACACACACACACACACACACTGCTTATTCAATGTACCATCTGGAAATAAAAATTTGATTGATTGATTGATTGATTGATTCACAACACACACACACACACACACACACACACACACACACACACACACACACACACACACACACACACACACACACACGTTTAGCACTAATAAGAAGTCGGATCGGATAATTCAGTATTTGTGGTTTCTTGAAGTTAGTTTTATACTTAACTTTGTTACCTGGCATTGGTTTCAGTAATTGTTCAATTTTTTGTGTTCAGGGTTCTGTTTTGTTTTTTTGTCGTTGTCTGAAATCACTTGATGTGAATGGATGTTAAACTGGAGGTATCACTTTCACCCACCCACACCCACACCCACACACACACACACACACACACGCGCGCGCGCGCACGCACGCACGCACGCACACACACCAAAGCAAAAAAACAAACAAAAACTAAACCAACACACACACACAGCAGAACTGATGAGCCAGTTTGCCGGTTATCTTGCTGACCAAACTTTTATTCTATTTATTTCTATCTATTTATTTTTTTATTTATTTATTCACTTATTCACTGATTATTTTTTATACTGATTTTTTAATTAATTAGTTAGTTAATCAATTAATTAAATTATCGGTACTTGTTCTCAGCCATTATGCTAACAATACCACCTACAAAGCCCCTTAACAAATAATTTTAACAGCTTTAAGCCTGGAGCCGAGGGGGGGGGGGGAGGGAGGCGGGAGTGGAGTCAGTACTGATGTTGTTGTTCAATCAGAACCCTGCATCTTTAATGACATGTGGACGAGCTGTTGCAAAGACCTGGGTGTGGAACTACACCAAAACCTGTCTACATTACATCCCAGTGTCGACATCAAGTACCTCGGGGGACTTGCCCGCAAGCTGTACGTATACTTTATGATGAAATTTCAAATTCAAATGCTGTATTATCTCAGCAAACAGCAAACATGTAAACATGATAGCACGCAAAAATACCACAACATAGTATCCGAACATCAGCTCGCACTCATCACAATATAAAAGAAACATAAAAAAAATCAGCAATACTTCAGCCAGTCATAAACTCATCCAAATAAAATGTCAAACACTCCTGCGCGCACCAGTATGCTCGCACATTCGTAAATGTCTTAATCAAAGCATAACCCGGTGTCACCAATTTGTTTTCGCCAGTTGTGTAATTTCTGTGTAAAGCATTTTGTTTGGTTTTAGTTTTGTGTAGTCATTGTCAGCACTAAAACTCACGGTAGATGTTTATCAGACAGAACTTTCTGGAAATCGAATAAAAATAACAGTTAAATATGTCGAAAGTTTAACTCTAAACACACACACACACACACACACTCACACACACACACACACACACACACACACACACACACACACCACACACACACACACACACACACACACACACACACTTTTTGTTTGTTCATCAATGTGTTTATTTTCGTTTTTCAGGAGGGATGCAAAGTGCCAGATTATTTTCTGTGTTAAAAATCATTGCAGTAAGTTTTAGAATTTCTGAAATATCCAGTGTGTGTGTGTGTGTGTGTGTGTGTGTGTGTGTGTGTGTGTGTGTGTGTGTGTGTGTGTGTGTGTGTGTGTGTGTGTTGTGTTGTCTGCCTGTTGTTCTGTGTGCGTGCATAATGTCTAAGCATGTGTGTGTACATGTTTGTCAGCATATTTATTATTTGATATTATCAGTCTATCTTTCTATCTCTCAACCTTTGTCTCTATCTATGTCTCTCTCTATGTCTCTATGTCTACCTACCTACCTACCTACCTACCTACCTACCTACCTACCTACCTACCTACCTACCTACCTACCTACCTACCTACCTACCTACCTACCTACCTACCCACCTACCTATCTACCTATCTACCTATCTACCTAACCAACGACCCATCTATCTATCTATCTATCTATCTATCTATCTATCTATCTATCTATCTATCTATCTATGTACCTACCTACCTACCTACCTACCTACCTACCTACCTACCTACCTACCTACCTACCTATCTATCTATCTATCTATCTATCTATCTATCTATCTACCTACCTACCTAACTACCTATCTATCTATCTATCTATCTATCTATCTATCTATCTATCTATCTATCTATCTATCTATCTATCTATCTATCTATCTATCTATCTATCTATCTATCCATATGTCTGTCTGTCTCTCTGTCTATCCAGTCTATTCGTTTAGCGGCTCTGTCATTCACAAAACTACAGACTGAAAAAGAAAGACCCGAAGAAACAAGAGATGCTGACCTTACTACTGGCAGACCTGACATTGCCAGCCACACAACACTTCACACCTGTACTCTGGGCCTAGGGTACATCGTCTGTTAGGCCGTTCTCCAAGGTACACCATTGGCTGATTTTCAATAATTTTATCCAAAAAATGTCACAGTGACCTCTAGCCCTTTCCCTTGCACCCCCTCCCCTAAAAATCACTTTTTGTGGAAGATTGATACCTGACTCAACTGATGTAATTTGTTCTAAATTTGATGTATTTCATTTTTCAAAAATATTCAGTATCCCCTAAGTCAGGGTGTGGCTAATTTAATGGTGTGTTTAAAAATAATCACAATCGCAAAATCTCACAAATGGCGTACCTCAGAGATCTAAAAGAGGAACGGGAACGAACCATGAATTCAGTAAACACTGTACCCCCCCCCCCCCCCCCCCCCCGCCCCGCCCCTCAATCTTTTGTCGTCTGCAAGTCTCCTATAACCACAATATGTATGCGCAGGGCTACCACTATACAAACACAAGCAATCCTCATCTGATAATCATTTCCAATCATCTCTTGACTACCTCGTGCTGCTCTATGTCCTCAATTCCCAAAACAACGAAGCAGTGCATTTTTTGATACTTTAACACTCTTAGTCTCCCTCCTCCCCCCCCCCTCTCTCTCTCACACATTCGCTTTCCTTATTAAAAAAAAAAATTCTCCTAGTATTCCGAAAATGTGCATTTCCTCGAAAAACCACGGTTTCTCAGTCATACATCACCATACAAAAATATTGATTATAGAGTATTAAAATCCGTAAAAGTTAAGAACACATTTTATGTTATGTCAAGCACTCAATGGAAAACACCCTTTGACCCGGAAGCTAAACTGTACTTGACCCGGAAGCTAAAGCTGGAGTGTACCTTATGACCCCTCTGTCTACAGGTCAGGTGCAATGTTCTCAACTGGCTTCCTGCAGCCCAGAGACAACCTCCACACTTTGGATGTCAGCATCTACAACCTCCTCCTTCTCCTCTTTTTCGGGAACGAGTGACGTCATGGGAACTAGTGACGTCAGCAATGGCAAGGGGGAGATGCTGCAGCCAACGCGGGTGTGTGTGTGTGTGTTTATTATTTATTTATTTATTCTTTTATTTCAAATATTTCTTCCTCTTCTTCTTCTTCTTCCTCTTCTTCTTCATCGTCATCTGAGAGAAAGAGAGAAGAGAGAGAGAGAGAGAGAGAGAGAGAGAGAGAGAGAGAGAGAGAGAGAGAGAGAGAGAGAGAGAGAGAGAGAGAGGGGTTGATTTGATTTGATTTGATTTATTCTTTTATATCGAGGATAATGGGATAAGCACTCTTGTGCTTTTTTTACATCCAGTCCTCGTGTGTATGCAGTTTTGTAAATGTCATCTGTTCCCACCGGCACACGATGGCCTACTCTTACGAAAAGCGGAACAGGATTTAACGTGTGCGCAAGATGTTCTGCGTGCGTTCGCACACGGGCCTCGGTTTAAAGTCTCATCCGAAGGAAAATAGAGAAAGAGAGAGAGAGAGAGAGAGAGAGAGAGGAGAGAGAGAGAGAGAGAGAGAGAGAGAGAGAGAGATTTTTTTTTTAAAGTTGCCACGATTGCATGCCCACCACACTGAATGCTTGATGGATTGGCTGGCTGACTTATTTATGCACCCATCCATTGATGACTGTTTATATTATGGACTCTTGTTTGCCTCTCATATTTATTGTCATTCAAAAATATCGGATTTTGTTTATTAAAATTTGATGTATCTCTCTTTTAAATTCTTGCTTACTTGCTTATTTACTTGCTTATTTGCCAATTTCTTGAGGAATTAGTCTAAATGTTTATATACACGTTCATTGATTTATTTTCTGACATATTGAAATCTGTAAGATTGTCCATCGATTCATTTATATTTTCATTTCATTTTCACAGGAGTGGCTGAAACAAGGACGACAACTATCATCATCATCGTGGTCAGCTGCCTGCTTGCCTTCCTTGCCGGCCTAGGTGGCGCTTTTCTCCTCATTTGTCTTCGCAGGCGATGGAGAAAAGGAGCACAGAGGTAACTGAATTGAAATGGTTTGGATGTATTGAAGGAGTTTAATGAAGGTTTGAGGTCTAAATGACACAGTATAGATGTATTGAAGGATTATAATGAAGTTTTGTGGTCAAAATAACACAGTATAGATGTATTGAAGGATTTTAATGAAGGTTTGTGGTCAAAATGATACAGTATAGATATATTGAAGGATTTAATGAAGGTTTGAGGTCAAAATAATGTGTGTGTATGTGTGTGTGCGCGTGTGGGTGCATGTGTGCTTATTGTCATGTGCATTATGTGCGCAGTCAAACAACAGATGCAGCGAGCAGCGACCACAGGGGAAGGGAGCTTGGAGCCCTAAGTACCAACACAGCACCTTCACAAGTGAGTAGGAACCACTGGGCCTGCAATAATTATAGCGGTGATGGTTGTAACCATACTGCTGATCTAGTGCATCTAACAGGAGAACTAGTCTATCAAGTCATAATGGTGATGTATTGCTGATCTACTGCATCTAACAGGAGAACTAGTCTATCAAGTCATAATCGTGATGTATTGCTGATCTACTGCATCTAACAGGAGAACTAGTCTATCATTTCATGATGGTGATATATTTCTGATCTACTGCATCTAACGGGGAAACTAGTCTATCATTTCATGATGGTGATATATTTCTGATCTACTGCATCTAACGGGGAAACTAGTCTATCATTTCATGATGGTGATATATTTCTGATCTACTGCATCTAACGGGGAAACTAGTCTATCATTTCATGATGGTGATATATTTCTGATCTACTGCATCTAACGGGGAAACTAGTCTATCATTTCATGATGGTGATATATTTCTGATCTACTGCATCTAACGGGGAAACTTAGTCTATCAATTTATGATGGTGATATATTGTTTATCCCGTGCTTCTAACAGGGGAGTCAATATATTCATGGTAGTGATTATATTAGTATCTCATGATAATAACGCCATTGCACATATATGTTACATACTCTGGACATGGTTGGGCGGGGTAGACTAGTGGTCAGAGCACTTTTGATGAAACTATAAACCCAGGCCCCGTGTGCAAACGCACGAAGAACATTTTGCGCACACGTTCAATCCTGTTCCGCTTTTCGTAAGAGTAGGCCATTGTGTGCCGGTGGGAACAGATGACAAGATTTACAAAACTTCATTCACACGGGGACTGGATCGATGTACAAATTACATAAGTGCTTATCCATTATCCTCGATATGAAAGAATGAAGAAAGCTCTGTGCTCGTCATCCCCTGAAAATAACAGGCGTTTTCCGTGGTGGCTTGATCCTGGGCCATCAGATCAGGAGCACAAGGCTTTAGCAACAAGGTTTCCCTCCCCCCATCCATCCCCCGGAAAGATGATGATGATGGTGATAGTGGTGGTGGAGGTGGTGGTGATACTGACAATGAAAATGACGGTGATGGCAACGACAACGACGCTGCTGCTGCTGCTGCTGCTGCTGCTGCTGATGATGGTGATGATGATGAAAATGATGATGATGATGATGATGAAAATGTTGCTACTGCTGCTGCTGCTGGTGATGATGGTGATGATGATGATGAAAATGATGATGATGATGATGAAAATGTTGCTGCTGCTGCTGCTGCTGGAAATGATAATGATGATGATGATGATAATAATGATGATGATGATAATGAAAATGATTATGATGCAGTTGTTGCTGACACAGTCTCTCCATTGCAGCACAAGGATGCTGCTCACAGGCACAACCACCACTACACTTCTCCAGCCCCAAACAGCGTCAGCAGCAGCACCAGTGACAAACCACCCACCAAACACCCCACCCCGCCAACAGCACACACCACACCCAACATTTCCCGCCATGTCGGCTACCTTCAGAACCGGAAGCTGCCCACTGCGCCTGCTCTGCCCGTAGCGACTCAGCCATTGGCTGGAAAAATGTCACGTGATGAAAGGGCAAGGGTAGGGAATGGAATGTTCAGTGAAAACCCCAAGGCCAGACGACAAGAAAGGGAAAGAAAAGAGATTGCCAAGCCCACGTCTGAGGCAACTAAAAGGGAGAGAATGCCTGCCGGTGCTTCCGGTCGTGATGAATGCTATTCTTCCTTGGAGATGGGAGGTGGCAGAGCTGAAGATTCGGAGTACACTGCCCTTAACCTGGTTGAAGCAGACGAGAAAAAATATGTCTTAGCTGCAGAGGAAAACGATGCTGAAGCCTCGCACGATTACCTGGACGTTGTGCCTGACTATGTGTTGTCCAAACCTATCCGATAAACACAGGTCAGAGTCGTTGTCCGCAGGTCTGTCTCATCACAGGTGATTGCCTTGATTTAGCTTGAACTTAGCGATTTTGATTCCTTAACAAGTTGATGGATGCTTCACTTAGCTTTTTCATAGGTGTGTGTCCGGGGTAGGTTAATCCTGGCTTTCTCTGAAGTCGAAAAGGAACTATCTAAATGGTGGGGTCAGGGTGGGGAGGTCGTATACGCAAAAATGTAACAGATTGGTGAGCCTAAGAGCTCTAGCCAAGGAACGAAAAGAGAAATACCTCGCTAAGACCACATGTCTTCCAGTAGGTTCATCAAACCTGTGACATAAACAGAAGTGGAAAGAGTTTCTGTGCTCCTAAAGAAAGAATCACAGTTTTGTGACTTTCTAAACATAAAAGGTTAAAGAATTTTTGTAAATTTTGTTTAGAAACAGACGTTCAAAGAGTTTTCTGAGTTTCTACCCCCCCCCCCCTCGCCCCCCTCCCCAAACCCAAACAAACAACAAAAAAACAAAATCCCCAAAGAAACCTCCAAACCCAGAAGTTCGGAGAATCTTCTTGTGTTTCTAAAACCAGAAGCTTAGTGAGTTTTGTGATTATCTAAAAGAAGAGGTACACTCAGTTTTGTGAGTTATGAAAAACCCTGAATTACAAAGGGTTTTGGGTTAGCCCAAAACGGAGGTGCAAAGACTTTGCGAGTCGTCAGAAACAAACAGCAGCACCAGGTGTATGATATTCAACACAGCTATGAGGTTGCAGCTCTCTCTTGTCTATTCACTCTGCATATCTATTTATTTTATTATTTATTTATTTATTTTATTCTTTTATACCGAGGACAATCTAATAAGCACTCATGTGCTTTTTTACATCCAGTCCCCGTGTGTATGCATTTTTTTGTAAATCGTGTCATCTGTTCCCACGACCACCGGCACACGATGGCCTACTCTTACGAAAAGTGGAATAGGATTTAACGTGTGCGCAAGATGTTCTGCGTGCGTCCACACACGGGGCCTCGGTTTATAGTCTCATCCGAAGGCCAGGACTTTTGGGGAGAGTGGAGTCAGCACTGATGTTAACTCCAGAGGAAAAATCTCCTCGACCGGCAATCGAACCCGGGTCGTCAAATATAGATATTATGAGTATGCATATGTGGACAGCATCCATTTAAGTCAAAGTCAAAGTCAAAGTCAAAAACACTTTAATCATCCCTGAAGGGCAATTACAATACTGACAGGCATATTGATACAAATCATAATCAAACGCACGAAGGAGCTACATTTCTTTTTTGTTCAAACATTATATAACTTCAAATAAAATGTCACAAACACTCACACTCTACGCGCGCGCTTGCACACACGCAAACACACGCATACACACACACCAGTGTTTAGATACAATGTTCTTAAAAACCATTGACTAGAAAAGACATATGATCACCATTATTTACACATTATACGCACGCGTTCACACCCGCACATATACATGCATACACACACACACACACGCTCCCCCCTCCTCCCCATACAATCCACACCCACCCGCCCCCACACTCACACATACACACACGCTCCCCCCCCCTATCCATACACACCATCCACACCCACCCGTCCCCCCCCCCCCCACACACACGCACATAATTGGTAGAAGACATGTGAATTTACAAGCAATTAAAAAAAAAAATCAATAAAGCCAAAAATAAGACATACTTATTTTATGGGTACATATGCATGTATGTGCACGCCTGTATGCATTGGCTACATACATAACAGTGACAGGTAAGTAATTCAGAGAAGCTTACACTCACACACACACACACACACACACACACAGACACACACAGACACACACAGACACACACAGACACACAGACACACAGACACACACACACACACACACACACACACACACACACACACACACACACACACACAAGAGGAGCAAACAAACAAACAAACAAACAAAAACAAAAACAAACAACCTCAGTCAGTGTTATTATGAGTTTAGAACTCGGATAGCTACTGGCACAGAGGAATTCCTTTTTCTGTTTGTTTTGCTGTTGTGGCATTGAAAACGACGTCCTGAAGGCAACAATTGAAATTCTGAAAACAGAGCGTGGGAGGAATCGGCCAAAATGGCTCTTGCTTTACGTACAAGCTGCTGATTACAAAACGACCTGAGGTCTCTTTGTTCTTCTCCGATAATTTTAGAGCAGATTCTCACAATTCTCTGAAGACCACGAAGACATGTTTGAGCATGTGTGCAGGCCAGCACGCGTGCATGCGTGCACGCGTACGTGTGTGTGTGTGTGTGTGTGTGTGTGTGTGTGTGTGTGTGTGTGTGTGTGTGTGTGTGTGTGTTGTGTGTGTGTGTGTGTGTGTGTGAAATCAAAGTCAAAGTCAAAGTCAGATTGAAATGGTTGTGTGTGTGTGTGTGTGTGTGTGTGTGTGTGTGTGTGTGTGTGTGTGTGTGTGTGTGTTGTGTGTGTACGTACATATGTACGTTTGTGTGTAGGTGCGTGCATGCATGTGGGCGCGCGCGTTTGTGTATGTGTGTGTGTGA
>JASPKP010000257.1:27500-40000 GCA_030674155.1 Stramonita haemastoma
ATTTTCCTTCTTTGTATTATTTTTTCTTTTGCATTCTTTATTTGGCGTTTTCTTCTTTGTATTATTTTTCTGTGTGTTCTTCATTTTTGCTTTGCATTATCATTCTTTGCATTCTTATCCGTTGCATTTTTCTCCTTTGCACTTTCCTTTCCATTCTTCTTTGTCTTTGCACTTTCATTTCCTTTGCAATCTCCCTCTTTTTCTTTGTACTTTCCTTTGCCTTTTTCTCCTTTTTCTTTGCACTTCCTTTGCATTTTTCTCCTTTTTCTTTGCACTTTTCCGTGCATTCTTCTTCTTTCTACTTCCTTTGCATTCTTCTTCTTTTTCTTTTACTACTTTCCTTTGCATTCTTCTTCTTTCGCACTTTCTTTTTGCCTTCTTCTCATTCTCGTGGGACATGTACTGGCTTGAGCATTAAGAACTCATCTAGAACATAGACTGTCTCACCTATCACACCAGGAAATCACCATCATACCTTTAGTACAACATAGATAAGAAGTTTTCTGAGTTTTTTTTTCTATGTACCTAAAAAATGTAGGTAACCATACTCTGACTTCAGAGTATTTTTTAAATTTTGTTTGGGGGATAGTGCAGGTGCAGAAAGCTTGTGATAGTTGAAGACAATCTTACAATCTCATTGTATAGGATATCAACACTTCGTGATAGCACTTGACACTTTATATTTGCTTCAGTAAATGAGAGAACTATGCGACTAGGCCAGTTGGATGTGTTCACATATTTTTAGCTAGTATTCTGTATGTTTGTATATGGTGTGCCTTTATCGATTATAGCTTTGGTGTTTTTTCAGAGGCAAATCAAAAGACTTGATCTCATGGGACAGAATTTTTAAAGAGTTGATATGCAAACAAAAGTGCAGGAGCCTTTTCCAGTAAGTCGATAGATCCTCTGCTGAGATTAGCCTGTGCTTGTCCATGAAAACATTTCGTGTGTGTGTGCATGCGTGCGTGCGTGTGTGTATGTGCGTGTGTTTTAATTTGTTTTAATTTAATTTTTTATTCTTTTATTTTCAGGATAATGGAATAAGCACTCATGTGCTTTTTTTTTTTTACATCCAGTCCCCATGTGTAAGCAGTTTTGTCAGTTTTGTCATCCGTTCCCACCGGCGCACAATGGCCTACTCTTCCAAAAAGCGGAACGGGTTTCAACGTGTGCACAAGATGTTCTGCGTGCGTTCGCACACGGAACCTCTGTTAATAGTGTCATCTGAAGGACTTAAAGGGGGAAGTGGAGTCAGCACTGATGTTAACTCCAGAGGAAAAATCCTCTTGAACGAGATTCGAACCCGGATCAGCAGATCACAATCACAATGCGCATCACTTTAAATAACAACCAGGCTATCCATCCCTTCTCTCCTCTCTCTCTCTCTCTCTCTCTCTCTCTCTCTCTCTCTCTCTCTCTCTCTCTCTCTCTCTCTCTCTCTCTCTCTCTCTCCTCTCTCTCTCTCTCTCTCTCTCTCTCTCTCTCTCTCTCTGTGTGTGTGTGTGTGTGTGTGTGTGTGTGTGTGTGTGCGTGCGTGCGTGCGTGAATGAGTTAACAGAAGCATTAATGGTGAAAGGAATGAATAACTAAAATAGTTGAATGACTGAATGACTGAAGGAGTGACTGATAGAATTAGTAAATGGCTGAAATAAAGACTGAAATCAATGACTCTGGCAGATAAAAGCGAGACAAACATAAACAGTGAAACGGAAAGAGAGAGACAAAAGAATTTGAGCAACCCCCCCCCCCCCCCTATTTTTCTTCGTGTAATTTAATTTTACACAACCAAAAATCTGTCACCAGAACAATTTCTAAGCCATCTCCAGTTCCAATCAAACAGCGTTATCACGATCAACAAAATCAGTTTAACAACCCCAACACAGCCGAAAGCAGTCCAGACCGTTATCTATTGATTTCCGATAAACACACACACTCACACACACACACATACACACACACACACACACACACACACAACACACACACACACAACACACACACACACACAACACACACACACAACACACACACAACACACACACACACACAACACACACACACACTCACAACACACACACACACACACACACACACAACACACACACACACACACACACACACACACACACACACACACACTCACACACACACTCACACACACACACACACACACACAACACACACCACACACACACACACACACACACTGGCTGTTTGTCAGCATCAATGACCAAAAAAAACTCTCCTCCCAGCCCCCTCCCCTTCTCCCCTCCATACCTACCCCCTTCCTCTTTGGATCTGAGAACAAATGGCTTAGAAAAAGAAGACAGATCTTCCCAGTACACGCTGTGTAAGGGTGAGATAGCTTAGTGGTTAGAACGCTACGTTCTTGATTTGATATTCACTGACCACTTGGGTTTGAGTCCCAATTGAAGATTTTTTGTTCTGTTTTTTTTCCCCCCTTTTGTTCCTCGGGTAGATTTCCAAGGATCAGTATAGGTGATATTTTGTGTTTACGACCGTGTTTTGGCCCACCATGAAGGGAGCCGCATTACGATTTCAGGGATGTATGCTGCGCTTCTTTGGGGACGGGATAGCCTTGGGGTTAGAACATTGCGCTCGCAGTTTGACGACCTAGGTTCGATTCCCGCTCGAAGGGATTTTTCCCTAGGGTTAGCGTCAGTGCTGACTCCGCTCTCCCCAAAAGTCGTTTAGATGAGACTGTAAACCGAGGCCCAGTGTGCGAACGCACGCAGAACATCTTGCACACACGCTTTTCGTAAGAGTAGGCCATCGTGTGCCAGTGGGGACAGGTGACAAGATTCACAAAACTGTATGCACACGGGGATTGTATGTAAAAAAAAAAGCACACGAGTACTTATTCCATTATCGTCGATACAAACTAACTACTACTACTACTACTACTACTACTACTACTACTACTACTACTACTACTACTACTACTACTACTACTACTACTACTACTACTACTACTAAAAAATAGAACCAACTGACTTATGACAAAAACGACGGGGGATCTTTAACGTGCATATTAGGTCTCCTGAATGTGTATAAAACACGAAGGAAATGCACTTGATAACGAACTGGGGGGTTGTAAAAAATCCCCACCCTAGACTTGCCAGACACGGCTGAGGTTCAACCCAAAGAATTCATGGACCCATAGGATTGGAGTCAAACGGTCTCAGCCACTGGGCTATAGAGTCTGTCACTTCAGCATTTGTTTCTCGGTGTTTCGTCCTGTTATATGTTTTTTTATTCCAGATTTTCTGTTGGTTGGGAAAGTCGATAGAGTGAGACTAAAGGTAGCGTGTGCGGTGTGTGTGTGTGTGTGTGTGTGTGTGTGTGTGTGTGTGTGTGTGTGTGTGTGTGTGTGTGTGTGTGTGTGTGTGTGTCTATGTGTGTGTCTGTGTGTGTGTGTGTGCTCGCGTGTATTTGTGTGTGTGAATGTGTGTGCGTGTCACACAAAGAAGGAATCAATCAAATTACGGATCTGAATTATAAATCAAAGGCAACACGGTTAAAATCAAACCATATTTCAAAATGCATACTACTGGATGAATAATTCATTGTGGAATACACAAGTTTCCATAAACCGTGTGAAAAAAGTGTGCATACTCTATTCATGGGTAACTTTGATCGTGGTTCTCATGAAAAAAGCTATTCACAATGTTCTCTAGCTTCACACACATCTATAGAGAGACAGATAAGCAAACAGACAGACAGACAGACAAACACACACACAGACGCATGCACACATACATACTCAAACACATACGCAAAAAACACATATATACACACAGATAGATACAGACACACAAACAGACACAGACAGACATACTCAGACACAGACACAGACACACACACACATACTCACACGCAGGCACGCAGGCACGCAGGCACGCACGCACACGCACGCACACACACACACACACCACACACACACACACACACACACACACACACACACACACGTACACATGCAGAAAATTCAGACAGAGAGACACACACGGACACACACACACACACACACACACACACACACACACACACACACACACACACACACACACACACCACACACACACACGGACACACAACACACACGGACACACACACACACACACACACACACACACAGGCGCGTGCGCACACACACACAAATACACACACAAATACACACATACACAAACACATGAACCAATAATGTCACACTACCACAGGGAATATTGAACAAATAATGTCACGCTGCCAGAAGAAACAATGAACAAATAATGTCACATTTTTAGAGGAAATAAACAAAAATGAACAATTAATGTCACTCTGCCAAAGCAAAGTATGAACCAATTATTTAATATAAACGGGAAAAAGTAGTGACTCAACAATACCTTACTTCCACAGAAAGTAATAAATGACTAATGCCGTAGTACGAGAGAAAATAATGACTTCGGAACATCATACTGCCACATAAAGTAACAACTGAGTACTGTCACACTGCCAAAGAAAAAAACCCCCAACTATTCTGACTCTTCTAAAGAAACTAATGCATGGGTAACATCATGCTGCATGAAGAGGAGAACTAACGCCTTATGTTGCACCTCTAGAGAAAATAAAGGTTTAAAAAAAAAAGGTAAACGTGTCCTATAGCCTAGGCGGTCGTAGGAGAGCAAGGCATCAGAGACCTCAGCTTATCTAAGGGCCAGCATATTGAAGGCAGCGCCCATCTCCTTTCCCTCGCTGCTTTACCTTCCCTGACCCTAAAGAGGGCAGGTAGTACCCATTTACAGCTGGGTGAACTGGGGGGACTGTACTGAAGCCAAGGCGCGCAAACTGTCACCCATCCAATTGGTAACCACGCTCGACGCTGCTTTAACCTTGGCTTGGGGCAAGCGAGTGCTCTGACCACTGAGCCATGCCGTCCCTAAAAAAATAATGACTGGAGAAAGTCATTATGGCAGAGGAGGTGCTAAGAACTCTGACACATCGATTTTCTGTTCCAGATGAGGACATTCTGTCAGAACCATGCAAGTGCTTCGGATTTTCTCTCCTTACCTCCCCTTGGTTTTCTTGTGTGGTTAGCAAATAGCTTGTTAAGGAACGTGTGTTGACACGTTCTCCTTTTCTTTCAGTATTTTTTCATGCAACAAAACTAACTTGTGTGTGTGTGTGTATGTGTGTATGTGTGTGTGTGTGTGTGTGTGTGTGTGTGTGTGTGTGTGTGTGTGTGTGTGTGTGTTGTGTGTGTGTGTGTGTGTGTGTGTGTGAAGAGAGAGAGAGGAGAGAGAGAGAGAGAGAGAGAGAGAGAGAGAGAGAGAGAGAGAGAGAGAGAGAGAGAGAGTTAGTTTGTGTGTGTGTGTGGTGTGTGTGTGTGTGAGAAAGAAAGAGAGAGAGAGAGAGAGAGAGAGAGAGAGAGAGAGAGAGAGAGAGAGAGAGAGAGAGAGAGAGAGAGAGACAATGACAATGACAATGACAATGACAATTGTTTATTTTGTGGTAAGCATTGACGCCCATTCACAAGGGGACAGCGGGATGGGGACTGGGCACAAAACATAGAATCAATGAAAAGCATAACTAACGACAACCCAAACAGTCCTCATGACATGGATTCCATATCATTGTTCTAAATAGATCTACTGTCATTCATCGGATCTTTTTTTTCATGTAGATAAATCTGCCTGGAAATATACATTGTACATTAATTAAGAAACATCTTTGTGAACGTTTCTTTTCCGCACAGCAGTAGTCTTAGTAGCGCTCTGTCTCATGTCTCGCATCGTGGAGCGGAAATCTTCAGCTGTCTCTGTCAATTGGTCTAATCTTTCTAGTATATCTGCTATTGTTACAGTCTCTTGCATTTCGTCTTCCGTAGATTCTGCACTCTCTTCCTCACTCTTGCATGCTGCACACTCTTCCCCGCTCTCACTCTCTTCCTCTCTGTTATTTTCAGCACGCTCTTCCTGTCTACTATTTTCTTCATGCATCTCATCACTATCATTCTGTGCACGCTTTTCTTGATCTTCCACAACCTCATCCGACCTTTCACAAACAGCCACATCATTCACACTACCATGGACACAGTTTTTGATTCCATTTATACAACTACAGCCACACTCTCTTGCCACATTCACAATCTCCCCACATAAGTCATCTCCTGCATTTATGTCGTAGGAAATTGTCACCGTCTGTCTGTCTGTGTCAGTCTGTACCATGTCAATACATTGCTTATCTTTACTGTATCTTGAAGAGGGAGGGCACTGGGTATTATACATAAACATGTCCATGGCAGCGTTGTTGTCGTCAGAATGTCTTTTGGTATAGCACAAACTAGGTGGCGTAGGTAAAAACAAACCCGAGGGGGAAGACACCTGTTCAGTCACTTTCTTTTCGTTGTTTGCTCTATAGGTTTCCGCTCTCCGTCGGTCTCTGCTCACCTGGGACGGACACTTTTTCCGGTACATTGCATTTTGCACTGGAGCAGCAGGGGAATGGCTGGCAGTGTTATGTGTCAGACGAATCACAACAACAGTTTGCTGTTCCTGCCCATGCACTTTGAAGGAAGACACTGTTTGTTCATGCAACACTGCATTCAGCATGCACTCTAATGTCACTGGGAGACCCACAACCGGCATTTTGAATAGGAATAATTCAAGAAAAGGAAAAACTTTACTCACAGCTGGAGAGAACACGTCTTGCTGGCAGCCAAGCAAGGGAAGCCACTCAGAGAGAGAGAGAGAGAGAGAGAATACGAATACGAATACGAATACGAATGGTTTATTCAAAAGGCCTTGGCCACATTTGAAGGGGGAAAACACATACAAAAACAATATAATGCAAGTAACAAAATGTTATACAATGAATTCATTCACAACACATAGTTGCAACAGAACAAGGCATCAAGAATTAATCAAAGTATCCCGCAATTTAAATGCTTTATACAGAAAAATGGCTAGATGTTTCATAGTAACTTCATTTCCAGACGTAATAAGCATGTTTAACCTATGTAGACAAGGTTGTCGAAAAAACTTTTGAGGTATAAACTGTTTTCTCAATTCTAAAAGTTGTGAACAACCAAATAGGAAATGAATTTCATCTTCAATAGAAATATTACAAAGAGGACAAACTAAATCACTCTCGTTTGCTTGTCTATAGTAAAAATGATGCGTTTTTAATTCTGAGATACCAAATCTGAATTTTGTTAATATTCTTTTCAAATGCCTATCCATTTTCATTGTCAGATATAAAGGAATGCAATGTGATGGATTGATCAGACTATACATTTCACATCGGCTGCTGTTTTCAATGTGTGAATGCCAATCCTGCCACTGACATGCAATTAATCTATCACGCAAAAGTCGTAAGAACAAGGAGTGATTTTCAACACCCTGGTTAAGCCACACATAACCAAAACCGTTCTCATATAACTTTCTTTTAACTTTAGTGACCCAGTTTGATTTACCCTTTTCATCTAATAAATATAACATTCTATAAGCTTTACGGGGAAGTCTAGACTGCTCCATTTGAGTCAGTTTCAACCAATAGTGTATGCACCTATGAGCTGAAATAATGTGTAATGGGTAACGGTTTGTTTCTCCATAGACAAGACTATTAGGTGTTTTTCTAGACACGCCAAGAAATTTCTTGAGGGCAAATAAATGAACTTTCTCACTATGAATAGATGCTGCTTCAAGTCCCCATATCTCAGCACCGTACAAAGCAATTGGCTGTACTTGTGCGTCAAATAGTTTCATGAATAAACCAAAAGAAGAATTCTCCAGCTTAGTTAAATTCTGCATTATCAAAATTAAAGCCCTTTTTGCCCGACATGCAAGATCTTTACAAGCAAACATAAAACTCAAACGTGTCGAAAAATATAGTCCTAAATATTTATATGCATTAACCACAGGCATCATTACACCATCAAAAGTCCATCTTTCTCTCGCAGCAAGATAACCACCTTTTCTGAAAACAATTATATTACTTTTAGACATATTAACTGTTAGTTGAGCTTTCGATGCTGATCTTTGTAAACAGTTAAGCTGATTTTGAAGACCTACAACAGTTTCAGATATCAATGCAACGTCATCAGCGAAAAGTAAAATGAACAATTCTAAGGCATCATCCTGAAAAGAAACACCATGTCTTCCAAATTCAAGAACTTCTCTAGTTATTTCATTGATGAATAAAGAAAACAAAACAGGGCTGCACACATCCCCTTGCTTAACACCAGTAGTACAGTTGATACAATTAGTTATAGCACCACCACTTCTAATCCTAGCTTTCACACTATTATACATGCTCATAATACAAACAAGTAATTTACCAGAAATTCCATTTTTTACCAAAATCGGCCATAGGATACTTCTATTGACAGAATCAAACGCCTTCTGGAAATCGATAAAGGCAACATACAACTTACGGTTTAAACTAAATTGTTTCTGTACACATGCAAACAATGTGAATATATGATCTATTGTTGAATAGTTGCGCTTAAAACCAGCCTGAAATTCGTCTGTTATGTTATTTGCTTCTACCCATTCCTGAAGTCTATGATTGATAATTGAACTGTAAAGTTTACTTGCAATATTACAGATCGATATACCTCTATAGTTGTTCGGATCAGCAGTATCACCTTTCTTATACAAGGGAACAACAATTGATTCAGACCAAGCTGTTGGAAAAATACCATTATCAAATAAAGCATTAAATAAAGTAACAAAGAAAACTGATAACCTGGCTACACCTAACAGAATTCTTTAAAAATTCTCCAATAATACCATCAATACCTGCTGCTTTTTTATCTTTTATTTTCCTTACGGCTAGAAGAACCTCATCTATAGCAATCGGACGATTAAATTCCCAAGCTTCATCTCTTATTTCATTTTCATCTATTTCATCAGCACACATACTTGCAGAATCTTTTTCGAGAGAGAGAGAGAGAGAGAGAGAGAGAGAGAGAGAGAGAGAGAGAGAGAGAGAGAGAGAGAGAGAGAGAGAGAGAGAGAGAGAGTGTGTGTGTGTGTGTGCTGTTTGCTGTTACTCTGTTACTTCATTTTCTTGTACTCTCTCCCGCTGTTTTGATCTGCCCTGTTACTACACACACACAATTAGGTTTTTGTAACCATACCCTCTTCTTGTTCGTGTTTTTTTTCCTGTCTCTGATCTTGTTTTTGTTGTTGTTGTTGTTTGTTGTTGTTGTTGTTGTTGTTGTTGTTTTCTTCTTCTTCTTCTTCTTCTCTCTTCTTCTTCTTCTTCTTCTTCTTCTTCTTCTTCTTCTTTTTCTTCTTCTTCTTCTTCTTCTGTTCGTATTCACATTCTTCTTTCTGGAACACTTTGCACTCAGGATTTCCGTCATTCTTCCCTGTGTCTGCAAATACTACCATTTTGTGTCTGTGGAGTGCATTTCAACAGTATGATACTAATTAAGGGCTGGTCCTCAGTATTGATTTTTGTTTATCAACGGTATAAACATGTGTTCACCAGCCCTATAAGCATAATAATTATTATCCTCATTAAAAGGTAAAGGTAAGGCAAAGGTGTCCCATAACCTGTGTGGTCGTAGGGGAGTGAGGCGTCAGAGACCTCAGCTTCTCTAGGGGCCAGTTTGTTGAGGGTGGCACCCATCTCTTCTACCTTGCTACCTTCCCTGACCCTTAAAAAGGGCTGGGCAGGTATCCATTTACAGCTGGGTGAACTGGGGGACTGTATTGAAGCCAAGGTGCGCAAACGATCACCCATCCACACATAGTAACCACGCTCGATGCTGCTTAATCGTCGCTTGGAGAAAGCGAGTGCTCTGACCACTGAGCTATCCCGACCCCTTATACTCATTACCACGTTGATAACCTGTGTATCAATACTGTAGTTATGTGTTCACCACATGCCTTCGCTATCTTCTTAAGTATTTCGGATGAGACTGTAAAACTGATGCCCCGTGTGCGAACGCAAGCAGAACATCTTGCGCACAGGTTAAATCCTGTTCCGCTTTTCGTAAGAGTGGGTCATTGTGTGCCAGTGGGAACAGATGACAATATTTTCAAAACTGCATACACACGGGGACTGGATGAAAAAAGCACTTAAGAGCTTATTCCATTATCCTCGATATAAAAGAATAACATAAAATAAAAATAAAGAAATAAAATAAGGTTTTTCCTTTTGCAAATATGCACATATATATGATTTTTTTTCTTAGATGGATGGCTTGATGAAAGAAAAAAAATGCGCTGCTTATTCAATGTATCATCTGGAAATAAAAGTTTGATTTGACTTGACTTGACTATTGTTTCTCGCTAGGCCCATCAGTACAGGATAAGAGCATAGGTACCAGAGAGCCCTCAGCGATACTCCCTGCTGAACCACCTGACCACGCCACGGTTCCCAGATATGACCGCCCCCTGGGGTGAGTAGTAGCATCGTTGGTTGGTTGGTTGGTAAGTTGGCTGTTTGGTTAGTTGGTTGGTTAGTTGGTTATTTGGTTTGTTGGTTGGCTTTTGGTTTGTTGGTTGGATGGTTAGTTTGTTGGTTGGTTGGTTTGTTGGTTAGTTAGTTGGTTGGTTGGTTGGTTAGTTGGTTGGTTGGCTGTTTGGTTGTTAATTGGTTTGTTGGTTGGCTGGTTGCTGAGGTGGTTGGAAGTTGATTGGCTGGCTTGCTGGTTGGTTGGTTGGTCAGTTTGCTCGCGGAAAGGCAAGACAGCGACAGTAAGGAAAAAGAGATAGGGATAGGTATGAATTGGGGGTAGGTAGTGTTAAAAAAAGCTACTCTCTGTGTGTGTATGTGTTTGTGGACGTGCGTGCGTGTGCGCGTGTGTGCGCGTGTGTGTGCGCGTGTGCGTATGTGTGTAGTACATGTTTTCTGTCTGTCTGTCTGTCTGCATGCATCAATGATCCTAAGCTACTTTGGACTCACCCCAAAATCTTGCCCACATTACGATCCAGCGCAATCCTTCTTATGTAAGTAAAGATTCCCACAAACTTACATTTTAAGATTTAAGATTTTATACCACTTTAAGTCACGGCAGATTTCTCTGCGTGAAATTTGGGCTGCTCTCCCCGGGAGAGAGCGTGTCGCCACAAGAACAACGCCACCTAGTGTTTTCTTTTCTGTCTGCAACTGTATTTGTTTCCTTATTAGAGTAGTGTTTTTCTACAGAATTTTGCCCGGGACAACTCTCTCATGGCTATGGGTTCTTTTACGTACGCTAAATAATTATGTGTGATACATGGGACCTCAGTTTATCGTTTCATTCGAAAGACTAGCAGCCAGACCACCACTCATGGTTTAATGGATGGGGGGAAAAGTTTCGGGCCCAAACGGGGTACAAACCACTGCACACTTCGACCCGAACTTTTCGCTTTCTAGACAGGCGCGTTACCTCTAGACCCCCGATCCACCTACTTAAGTAGCGAGAAGTGGAGTGTTGGTAGCTTTGTGGTCACAGCACCAGCTCTCCCCAAGCTGAAGTTAAGCAGCCTTTGGGTGGTTCCCTCTCGGATGGGAAACCATTCGAGCGCCTTGGCTTCCAGTACAGTCCCCAAGTTCACTCAGCTGTCAATGGGTACCTGCCCTCTAAAGGGACAGGGAAGATAAAGCAAAGATACATACATACATACATACATACATACATACATACATACATACATACATACATACATACATACATACATACATACATACATACATACATACAGAGAGAGAGAGAGAGAGAGAGGGGGGGGGTCATAGGCGCCACCCTTAAGATGTTTGCTTCTGGAGAAGCTATCTGACATCTTATTCCCCAACGACCGCATTGGTTATGGGAACACTTTCACCCCAGTACTTCATAGATTAATTACCATTCACTTAACTAGAGCAAGGGTGTGTGTATGTGTGTGTGTGCGTGTGCGTGTGTGCGAGCGTGTGTGCGTGCGTGTGTGCGTGTGTGTGTGTGTGTGTGTGTGTGTGTGTGTGTGTGTGTACATGCGCGCGCGCGTGTGTGTTTTTGTGTGTGTGTGTGTGTGTGCGTTTCATAATACTTTTTGTTTCAGAGACCAAGAGGAACTGAACGGCTATTTACGCATGCGCAAACGACAGAAACTCCTCTCCAGTTTCTGCTCCAGTCACGTGGCCAGTGACCCCAGTGAGGTCACAGACCCCACCATCTTCCGCACCAACGTCATAGTGTCCAGACGTCGTCCCCTGCTGTACTGCCCCGTGGGCAAAGTGGCCTCCACCTTCCTCACGCGTTTCCTCGTCGCTGCGGAAGAAACCCACCCCGTAGAATCGCCTTACGTCATTTCCCCTCAAAAAGCCCTGCGCATGCGCAGTAAGAACAGCGGAACCCACATCCTGTTCGCTCCTTTGCACAGAATGGCGGACATGGCGGGAATGGAGGAGAAGGAGTTTGTGGGCAGTGTGACGCGGGTCATTGTGGTGCGCTGTCCCTTCCAGCGCTTGTGGTCAGCCTACGTGGACAAGCTGCTGTTCCCTAACCCCCACTACTGGAGGAC
>JASPKP010000257.1:47500-57708 GCA_030674155.1 Stramonita haemastoma
ACATTCCATGTACCAATGGTTGCCCCTTTATCTGGAAGCTTTAGAGTTGGTTCTGCCCAGTAGCACACTTGTCACTCCCACCCTGGAGGCTTGCAGTGGGTAGCGCGGTCGTTGTTGATCCGGGCCTCGACCGATCCGGCATGTCTTTCTGTTTTGTTTTTCTCATCATGTCCTTGCAGTGGGCTTGAGGAAGCTTGGTGGCGCCCATCTCCTCTCCAAGACTCCTACTGGTGGGTAAGAATGCACCAGCCCCTCACAACGTTTCGCCCGCCAGTAGAAGCGGTTACCGGGGTGTGGGTGGGTTAAGGACCCGGACCCAGAAGTGAGAGTTGAGTGCCAAGTGAGGACAAGTGCTCCCGTCCATCCCGTCCACGAGGCCTTAGCTCACACTAAAACATTATTTTACAATTTAAAAACATTGCTACCCTCTTTTAGAATCAACACGTTAACACTTGGATAGAGCTATTGGGTAACTTCTTGCAATGTCCACAATGAAACACAGAAAAAAGGTTTTTGTTCACACACAAAAAAGGTTTTTTTCTCCTTGGCTAGAGCTCCGAGGTTTACCAATGGTGATGTCTTTGTGTGAACGACCGTTTTTGCTAACCGTTAGAGTAGCCACATTCCGACCTCAGGGATGATATCTAAACACACTGTACTATAGTGTAATTATGTCATTTTGTTTTTGTCTTCTTCTTACCAGCACGAAAAGCAGGACGGCTTTAACGTGAGTACAATGTGTTCTGCGCGCGCGGGCATTAGCACACGGGACCTCAGTTTACAGTCCCATCAGGACTTTCGGGGATGTGCAGTCAGTACTGATGTAACTCCAAAAGGAAAATGCCCTTAAACAGGTGTCTCAGTGGTGGTTCGATTCCAGGCCGTCAAACTGCGTGCGTAATGCTCTAGCCACTTCACTATCCCCCCCCCCTCCCCCTTCAATCCAACAAAGGGAATAAACTGGTTTCAGACAAGGCACAAACCCACAAAAACCAACCCAGAATAAAATCATCTAAAGAGCAACCAGTTTGTGTTTCAGCCAGGTGTAGGACAGAATTAAAGAGCAAATAAAATACGATGAAACTGAATCTGCTGAAAAAAACCACGCCTATTCTGGCAGCAATGGCTTAAAAAAAAAGGCTACTACTAAACGTACCAGCTGAAGGGGCTTAATTTAACAGTTAACCGCTGAAACGACTGACTTACTCCCCTTATACCGACAACCAGGTTTATTCTGGATCGGTCTGTCATAGAACGAGAGAGACAAGAAACCAATTTTAAGGAATTAATGCATTATAACACTGATAGATAGACAGATAGATAGATAGATAGATAGATAGATAGATAGATAGATAGATAGATAGATAGATAGATAGATAGATAGATAGATAGGTAGGTAGGTAGATAGATAGATAGATAGATAGATAGGTAGGTAGGTAGATAGATAGATACATAGATATATAGATAGGCATAGATAGATAGATAGATAGATAGATAGATAGATAGATAGATAGATAGATAGATAGATAGATAGATAGATAGATAGATAGATAGATATGAAAGAAGATTTCACCATCATTTATTTCTCATCTAAAGACAAAATAAATTCAGAGGAAAAAACTCAATTTATACACAAAAAATATTTTGAAAATGCTGTTACCCTTTACCAGCAAATCAGCAAACTTTGGACAATTTTTTCTAGAAAACTTGGACAACAGTTTTTGTTAGATTATTGGAATATTTAAAATAGCAGCTCATAATGAGCGCACCCTGTTTTAAGTAGACATTTTACATTCAACTCACGGTATTTTATCCAGTTAAGTTAATTATCGAATGAAGTTTTATTTTTATTCATTCCTCGGCCACAGCTCCGAAGTTTATGAATGGGGCGACTTTGCGTATGCGACCATTTGCTTTGTTTAAAATATGAAATGCTGTTACATCGACAAAACGCTACAACCATTTATGCAAACTGTCAGCATCTCGGTCACAAACAAAGTAGGTGTTTTGTTGGTAGAATGAAGAGGTGCATAACAGAATCCAGCAGACCATTGGTCCCTACGAAAATCTTCTATCAATCATAAAGAAGCGTAAACTTAAATGGTACGGGCATGTCACAAAATCAAAAGGACTTGCAAAAACAATGCTGCAAGGCACTGTCCAGGGAGGAAGAAAAAGAGGCAGACCAAGGAAGAGATGGGAGGACAACATCAGCGAATGGACGGGCCTAGAACTCAACATAACCTTGAGAAAGGCAGAACAGAGAGAGGAATGGAGGGAACTGGTTGTCAAGTCTTCAGGGGTGCTCTCACGATCGCCAGACTAAGGGATAGATAGATAGATAGATAGATAGATAGATAGATAGATAGATAGATAGATAGATAGATAGATAGATAGATAGATAGATAGATAGATAGACAGACAGATAAATAGATAAATAGATAGATAGATAGATAGAAAGAAAATGATGAAGTAAGTAAAAGTTCTAAACAGGCAATGGATAGTCAACATTACGGAATGGAAAAGGGAGTCCTTTGCTGAGATGCAGCTCTGGCATACAGACGGCATAAATGGAGGCATATGGTGAATAAACCTGGGGTGTAAGGTGCCGCCACATTTCCCAAAATGGATGAGAAGAGACAAGACGGAGGTACCAAAGGTGGCAAACAGTACATGCTGCGTCAGCAATTAATCTGTTTTTCGTTCTCTTCCTAAACCCCATTTACATTGTCTTGATATTGAAAACATCACAGTCCTGTTTTTTTTTTTAAATGACAGGTTTTTTTCCCGACAGATTTGCTATATTCAAGCCAGGCTGTCCTCTTCGGGGCTGTGGTGTCGCCTCAAGAACAGGCACCACCCATATAAAATATTTTAGGAAAGTGTGTATGCATACAGTAGACTGATCTCCTGGTGCCGTGGGCTCTGTAACTGTACAAAAGTCGGGGTAGGGTGGGACTCAAGCACGCTTTTTGTCACACCTTCTCGAAATGTGCCTCATCCTTGTGGGTGTGTATGCGCGCTTGCTTGCGCGCAGGCGCTCGTTTTTCTGTGTGCATTTGTTTGTGCGTGTGCATGTGGTTGCGACTCGGCACTGTGCTGTGGTGGAACATATTGTAAATGATCATTATTATTATGACTGTATGATACTGTGTGTTGTTGTGTACAATGTACCAGCTTTTGTTCCGACAGACTTGCTATATTTAAGCCTGGCTTGTCTCTTTGGGGCTGTGGTGTCTCCACAAGAACATCGCCACCCATATCAAAGATGCTAGTGTAGTGTGTGTGCATACTGTAGAGCACTCTCTTGCTGCCGTGGGATTTTTAAAATTATTATTTTATTTATTCTTTTATATCGAGGATAACAGAATAAGCAATCATGTACTTTTTTTCATCCGGTCCCCGTGTGCATGCAGTTTTGTAAATCTTGTCATCTGTTCCCACCGGCACACGATGGCCTACTCTTACGAAAAGCGGAGCAGGATTTAACGTGTGCGCAAGATGTTCTGCGTGCGTTCGCACACGGGGCCTCGGTTTATAGTCTCATCCGAAGGACTTTTGGGGAGGGTGAAGTCAGCGCTAATGTTAACTCCAGGGGAAAAATCCCCTCGACCGGGAATCGAACCTGGGTCGTCAAATTGCCAGCGCAATGTTCTGACCACTAGGCTATCCCGTCCCCGTGTGTGTGTGTGTGTGTGTGTGTGTGTGTGTGTGTGTGTGTGTGTGTGTGTGTGTGTGTGTGTGTGTGTGTGTGTGTGTGTGTACGTGTGTGTGTGTGTGTGTGTGTGTGTGTGTGTGGCGGCCATACACTTTGCTGCAGTGCATTATATTGTCCTCTCTGAATGGGTAGCCTGTAATTCAGTGTTCTGAACTTCAGAAAACTAATAAGAAATTGCTTTTGAGTATTCTGTGGTTAGTAAAGATTTTATTTGATTCGATCTCAGAGAACTATTTTTTAAAATGAATTGATCCTTGAGACATTGTGTGATTTAAAAAACAACAACACTTAAATGTGGTATCAGAGTATTGTAGTTCAATCTGATTCAACTAGATGCCACTCATTCCAAGACTAGAGTAATTCGTTAAGGTAAAACAAAAACGGTGATTTATATTTGTCTGTTACATATAGCTCATAAAGGAATCTATACATAATGTTTGAAAATTTGTTCTTATTATCACTAACTTAAACCACAAGCCCATCATTTTACATTATTTTTGCTTGTATCTCCAAAGGAATTGTCTAATTTTAGAAAATATAGCCTTGGTGTCGTTTTGTTCAAGTTCAAAATGATTCTGTAAGATTGGAATTGGAGTCTTGATGCACCATATGGATACCATTCTTCACATCCACGTAATGGTAGAGAAGTAATCATTCTCTCAAACAAGTCTGTCTGTATATCTAAAGGCAACATCAGTTATTTACATTCTTGTATAAGTCCATACACTTGCTCTTAAAGGTCTGTTTTTGTGCGCTCTCCAACTTGTTATTGTGGTTGAAATAAACTCCTAAATACTGAAAACCATAAACGGCATCAAGCACGTGTCGTTTGTACTTAACTTGGGGAACAATTTTTATTTAATTTTCTTTTTTTAAAACACATGAACTTTCTTTCAGTTAAACTGATGCCCAAACTGCACTGTTCACAGTACACAAAGCATGTAGTGCCACCTGTAGTTCCTTGGCAAATTCGGCACAGCCGACGGTGTCATCTCCTTATAAACACAAAATCATCATTAACATTTTTTTTTCTGAATTTGGGCCATTTCACCTAAAAACTTTATGTCCGGTCATTTTTAGGCAGTATTTTTCTCATCACCAGCCTTTCTTTACTTTTGAGCTTCTCTCTCTTCTCTCTCTCTCCTCTCTCTCTCTCTCTCTCTCTCTCTCTCTCTCTCTCTCTCTCTCTCTCTCGGCGGGGGTCACGAGAAGTGAAGCGGACAGGGCGTACATTTTCTGTGAGCAGCAGTAAAACTAGAAATTCAGTCAAAAATGCCAGTTACTGGACTTCCAGCGGCTGTGGAGAGGACCTTAGGTGCCCTGCTGACTGACAATGCAGTTTCCAGCTGGAAAGTGGCAGGAGAAGGGGACAGCGTGGTTTTTGTCTTGCGACTGAAACCAGTGGACACAGCAGTGTCAACCAACATGGCGGATCCAACAGTGAATGGCAGCACACAAGCACAGTACTACAGGAAAAAATCGTTTTCTCAAAGACGACGAGATGTGGAGCGCTCTCGAAAGCATAAAGAGAAGCAGGCAAGTGTTGTGTGTGAAAGTGACTGTATCCTCAGTGCCTCGAGTCTGCCTGACAGTGGAGTAGAACAGGAGAATATAGCATGTGTAGATACACATGGAATAGACCTACCAACAACACACACACAGGACATCAACACAAAAACATCAGTTAAGTTGCCATCATCGGTTGATTTAGAACCTCCCTGTATGTCTGATTGTAGTGACTGTGCTGATATGTGTGTTTTGCAGCCTGAGGTGAAGATGATAATATTGTTGGTCCATTCGACACAAGAAATGTCAAACAGTACTGGCTACTCTAACTGATAGATCCGTACAGAAAAGGCTAAGAGACAGACAAAGAAAAACACACTTTAGAAAATCCGTGCTACATCATTCAGATGGTGAAGATATTGTGACGTGTGAATCAGACGACATTGTGATCCAGTGCGCATGCCAACTAGACACTGAGCCAGTATGTGTGTACTGGTTTGTCAAACAGCAAGAGAAAAACATGCTAAAAGAGGAACTTGTCAAACTTGCCAGTTTGCAGAATGGGAAGCGAATCCAGAACACACTACACACGCCCTATCGTGTGCTTCATGGACTTAGGGACACTTAGAGAACTACTACAGCGGTTTCTTGGCTAGCCTAGACCTAAGGGTGTGTGTGTGACAAAGACTGGACGAAAGAAAGGCTCGGAATGCCGTAACATATCTGGACAGTAAAGAGTTTCGTGTCTCCATGTACATTACTAATCAATGCTGTGGTTTCCATGGCTTGGAGTAGCCTCGTTGTGTGTCAGCTTAAAGCAATTATCGTTATCGTTATTCGTTATTCGGCAACCCCCTTCATGTATGGGCCAATGGCCTTTTTTCATGAATAAACCTTTCGAGTTCGAGTTCGAGTTCGAGTTCGAGTTCTCTCTCTCTCTCTCTCTCTCTCTCTCTCTCTCTCTCTCTCTCTCTCTCTCTCTCTCTCTCTCTCTCTGAACAAGTGCATTTTTATTACCTTATCATATATCGAGGGTTGCCTGCCAGAAGCGGCTATCGGCCACTTTTTCACTTTTTCACTTTTTGGTCTGTGGAGACTCTTTATAGCATATACTTTACTGTTACAATAAACCATGTGGCTGTGATTGATTTTTAGGTAGTTATTTACAAAAACCATTTCGGTTTATCAAAGTTCTCACCTGTCCCAACTCTGCCTGGAATGCCCAGAACATGATAGCCGCTACTGGCAATGCAAATTCATCTACTTCTGATTTCAATTTTCTCCCCAAAATGTCTATCTAGGGATGATTGAAGCAGGTAGAGGCAAAGTGGCTACAGGCTACATTGTTTTGACCCTGCACAAACCGGCCAAATGTACATGATTACTGCTGGCGATTGCGAAAGATGGGGGTTCTGTAAATCCTAGTCTCTAATCTAATAATAGAGGGATGTGGCAGCAACATCCTGCTTACAGAGGAACTATACAGGGAGACATAATTTTTTAGACTTCCATTTTCATCTGCGTTTGCACAGGAAGAAGACTGCTGGTTATGTTTAAAATTAAGGACTTTTAATACTAAAGTTTGTTTAAGTTCTTGTTTATACAAACAAAAGTCGAAATATAATAGTACTCATCATTACAGTGTGCAATTTGCGCAATATAACGTTTGAATTAATGTCATTTGGACAAAATATTGCTTAATAATGCGATTATGCTGGAAATAAATAAAAATTTAGTGAGAAGCTTTCTTGGCAAACTTTTGTATTTTTTCTTGTTTTAGTTTGAGTTGTTCAGTTCCCTTTCCATGATAAACAAATGCATGTGGGTTTGCAATTGGGCTTAGGATTGACAAGGGACAGATGAAACTATTGGAGTAAAGTTGGGTTCTTTCAGATTCTTTATTGTTTAAGGGGGTGGAGGTGATTTTTTCGTTGTTTCTTTCTGTGTTTGTTCGTTTTATTTCTTGTATCATATGCAGAGACAGTCAGAGGTGCACGCACACACACTAACACACACACTAACACACACACCACTCACACTCACACACACACACACACACACACACACACACACACACACACACACACACACACACACACGCACGCACGCACGCACGCACACACTAACTCATACACACATACACACAGGCATGAACGCACACATATTCATGCACACATATACACGCACACACATGTACACACGTACACACGCACACACATACACTCAAACACACACACACCAGCGAACAGATAAAAATTATACAAACGTTCTACTATGAATCATTGAATGTGTGTATGTATGCACATAAGCACGCACAAATCACACATGTGTATACATATATGCACACATACTGGAGCGCGAACGAGCACGTGTACACACACAAACACATACACACTCACACATGCACACACACACGCGCACACACACACACATACGCGCACACACACACAAACACACACACACACACACACACACACACACACACACACACACGCGCGCGCGCGCGCGCACACACACACACACATATACATACACAAACACAGACAGAATAAAACAAATTTTAAAAAAACACATACACAACACAACACAAACAAACACACACACACACACACACAAATACACACACATATAAACACAGATGCACTTATACATATGCACACACACACACACACGCACACACACATGTTCTCTAAATGTAACACAATTACATAAAGGATCTTTTTGTGGTCAAATAGATCTATCACACTAATTTAAGGGAACAGAAGTTAAATTAAAGAAGGCATGTTTGAATCATACCCACCCCCTCCATTCAAAAACAAACAAATCTAAATCTGAAATTCTTCTTGTGAAGGTGCATATCAATAGAACAACAGATTGTCCTCGGTAAGTCAAGGAGTCTTGTACACGTTTTGAGTTTGCAGTCTCGACATAGCTTTTATCTTATATAAAGTATCTTTTTATGGCCATCATTTTGGGTGGGTTTTTCAAGTGTATTGATAGAAAACGAAGTGCCCGGCAGTTTAGAAATAATTTCCAGTTACATTGTTAAGACCAGGTTTTTGCAATTGAAGGTCTTACTCCAACTAGGGACAGAAAACACATTTAGCGACACAACACACACGTGCAAATTGTGTCTCTGTTGCCAGTTCCCGGGAGTTGATTTGTTTCTTTCTCTTCTTTTTTTTCTCTTGCCATTTCAAACGGCCTGACATCTGCATGCAGTGAGGACCACTTGAACAGCTGGGAAAGCAAAATGTGGGATTTTGAACATCATCGTTTTTGCCTTTGTCTTTTTTATAGAATGACTATGATGAAGAGCAGCACTGGTGAGTAATTTTTATTTAGAAGTAGCTACTTAGTAAGTAGGCCATTAGGTATCATAGTGGTAAGAAACTCGCGTAGAGCATGGCAGCAGAGAGTCCTCAGAGGAGAAGCCCCCTTCAAACAAGTGTTTCGGGCCTTTAATCTTCCTTATTTATTTTAAAACTTAGGGGGAAATCCCTGCTTTGTGAATTTCATGACAACTGCTGCCAAGAAATGTTAATCTTGAGTGCAGCGAGTGATTTGGCGCATTCACAAGGACCAGGGCTGAGAGTCTGATCTAGTGTAGTTGTGTCATAAACCAACCAGGCCTATTCCGTGGTTTTGAAAACTGATTGAAACAGCTGTGTCGTGAACCAAAATAGTTTGGTACTGTCACCAATACGCATCCTTCAAACACACACACACACACACACACACACACACACACACACACACACACACACACACACACCACACACACACACACACACACACACACACACACACACAACACATCCAGACTTTCAAGGCAAGATTGTTTTTGATTAGGACGTTAAAGCAAGATGTTAAGGGAAGGTTTTTAGTGTGAGCTTAAGATCTGAACCCCTCCCCAACCCCCCTCCCCCCCTTAAAAAAAGCGTAAACCCTTACTCATAATTATGTTAATGCGTGAAATGGGAAAGATGTCGAGATGCTCCCCTTCTTCCTACAGCTGATTATTTTTTCTTTTTCAATATTGTCAAATAGTGCTGTAGAATTGAGAAATAGACAAAGAAAGATATTTTGGATAAACGATCCTAATATTAAATGGTAGGCAGGCAAGCATCTTCACATCAACAGGTGCAAATGGACATCTTGTGTTTTAAGACATGTTTATGCATTTTCTTGCTGAACGTTTTAGCAGAGCAGTTTTGATGTAATCACAAGAGAACTGACAATAATGTTAAATGGAACGATGTGGTTTTTGCCTGTGGTAATTGTGAATTTTTGTCATCTTTACAATTTTTTTTTCGTTCCGAGGTTCACGCTCCGAGGTTGACTGAAGATGAAATTTTGCATATGCGACCATTTTTGCTCACCGCTAAGGTTATCGCTTTCCGACTTGAAGAATGATGTCTAAACACACCTGTGTGCATGCGGGTTTTTTGAGTTTTTTTTAAATATCATCTGTTCCTACCGCCACAGAACGGCCTACTCTTCCGGAAGACAGAACAAGTTTTAACGTGTTGTTGTTATTGTAGTTAATTTTTGCACTTGCTGATAGTAAACATTTTTGTCAGCGCAGTTCAGTTTGCTTCACTCTACATTTCTGAGTTGGGTTTGGCTTTATCTTGACAGAAAAATGTGGACAATAAGTAAATACGTAAATAATTTGATATCTGAATATGAAAACGTTGCATGTCATTATTCGTGTGTTAAAGAGACTGGAGGATATGAATCTTTTACTACAGCTCCTATCAATGATGTCATTAATGTTGTCCATTACTGGTAGTTGGGAGGATCGATAGTCTAGAGATTGATCCCCGTTTATTGCCCGAAACTTTATCCCGTGAGTAGTGGCCTGCATACAAGTCTTTCGGAACGGATGGTGAACAAGGTCCTGCATGCAGCACACATTCAGCGCACGTAAAAGAACCCACGACACTAAGAAAGAGATCTCCAGCAAAATTCTGTAGAATAA
>JASPKP010002565.1:0-12500 GCA_030674155.1 Stramonita haemastoma
CCCCCTTTCCCCCGGCCCTGAAAATCCCTGTGTTTGTGAGGGGGCCAGGAATCAGTGTCAGAGGGAGGCAGTAAAATCAAAATTTATGGCTGTAGCTTCCCTAGCTCACACAGCTAGCGGGCCAGTCTCCGCATAGATTTTTCTTTGTCCTTTCCCTTTCTACTTGTGTAGTTGTTCTGTTGGTGTCTCTTTTCTGTGGTTCACTTTTTTCTTCTTTTTATTTCTCTTTTTTTTCTCTCTACCATACTGCTTGTATTTTAAGAGATATGTTCATCCTTTTAGTCATTCTTTTTCTTTTTTTCTTTTTACACTTTGTATCGGTCAGTATAACTCTTAATTCATTGCTATTCCACTGCAGTTCTCGTACATGGAGACAGAGAGCTGTACTGTACAAACCTGTCCCTAGCACAAATCTTCTTCCTACAGACAGAGGCAACAAAAACAGACACATAGACAACAGAGGAACAAACAAGAGACAATACATGCACAAAACACAGATACAACAGACGAACAGACACAGAGACAACAGGTGAACAGACAGATAACAACAGACGAACAGCCAGACACACAGACAACATCGAATAGACAGACACACAAACAACAGACAACAGACAAACATACAGACAACAGACGAACAAACGCACAAACTACAGACGAAAAGACAAACATATAAGACAACAGACGAACAGACAGACAACCGACGAACAAACAAACACAGAGATAACAGACGAACAGACAGACAAAAAGAAAAACAGATGAACAGACATACAGCACCAGAGGTAGGGGGAAAGAAAGCAGACGGTGATGTCCATGCAATCAACACGATGGTGGCGGCATGAGGCAGACAGGCAGGCAGACAGGCAGACAGACAGACAGACAGACAGACAGACAGACAGACAGGCAGACAATGGCGGATGAAAACATCTGCAATGTCAGTCCGCCTGTCACATCTGTCTGTCCACCATTTGTAACAAGGTAGAGGAGGGAGGGGAGGGTAAAGGGGGTGGATGGAAGAAGGAAAAAGGGAGGAGGGAGGGATATGGAGGAAAGAACACTAGGGCTGGGATGAAGGGGGGGGGGGGGTACGAGGGAGCAAAGACAGGAAGAGGAGGTGGAAAAGGAACATTCACACAAAATGGCTGTCTTGCTCTGTTTGTCCCTCCTCCAGGCTCCCCAAACTCACCCTGCTCTTTTCTATGTTTGTCTGTCTGTTTTGTTTGTTTGTCTTTCTATCTTTCTTTTAGGCTATCTTCCCCTCTTCAGCTCCTTTCTCAAATGAAGATTTTTTCAGAAATAGTTTTTGTTGATATGTTTGCTTTGTTTTGTTTGGTTTGGCTGGGGGGGGGTTGTTCTCTTTGGTTGTTTGTTGGGTTTTTTTCCTTTTGGCGGCAGAGGAGGCGTTAGTTTTTTTTGTTCTCTGTCTCTGCACCATTTTTTCAGTATTTTCTGGAATTCCAGAACATATCCACTTGTTTGTTTGTTTGTTTGATTTCCTGAGTAAAAGGCCACACAACCTGATGGCTTGCGCATCTTAATGCATTAAATTCATCCTTCATAACTGAAAAATGAACATCTTAAAAACGGTGAGATCAATAATGTTATTATTTTTTTCAGAAATCATCAATAGGAAGTATTAAATGACTCCTCCTGACAACGGTAAATTGGTCCATACACCCGTTAAAAAATCGTTCGTACTATATGATTATTCTCCTGTGTTGACTTTTGTCCAGCAAAGGGTACCACGTGCAGAGCATTGGAGTTGTTTCGGTAATGTTACACACCAATCTAGAGACAATAAAGGATGATAGTGCTCATCTCTCTCTCTCTCTCACTCTCTCCCTCCTCTCTCTCTCCTCTCTCTCTCTCTCTCTCCTCTCTCTCTCTGAGAGATACAAAGAAATAAAGCTACCTTCACCTTCACCTATCCAGTAGCCTTAAAGACCGTTGGGGCACTACTCAAGACCTTGCAACCAGGTTTCAGATACTCCTCACAATTTTCAGTTTTCCGCAACAAGTGTTCCACTCAATGCCAGTTCATCCTCTGATGTTGTCTTCCCATCGTGTTCTTTGTCTGCCTTACCTGTCTGAAGTTTATATATTTAATTATTTCTTGTTCCTCGGCTAGAGTTCCGAAGCTCACCAATGTTAAGATTGTCTGTATGTGCCCTTTTATCCACCATTTAGGTAACCCCATTCTGACATTCTGAATACTATCGTTATTTTATCAGGCCTATCCGTGTTGTTGTAATCTAAGTGCTTTTTGGTTTCTTTCAGGGTGAGGAGATGTGCGGGTTTCTGCATGATACAGTAAATTAAACGATTTATTGTTTTATGAGCGGGTTATGTTTTTCAGTACTTTCAGACGCCAGTATCTGCAGATTGTAGTAGTGTTGAATTTCATACAGCCCACGTGAAGGGGGAAGGGGGAGGTTCTTGAAGTAAAATCTTGAATCCTGACTTCGAGGATGATACTTGAATACGACACAGTGTGCATGCGTTTTGTTTAGGGGTGTTTTTTGTAATTTTGTCATCCCTTCCTACTGGCATGAAATGGCCTCTTTCAAAAGGTGAAATGGTCTTTAACGTGTAAGCAAGATGTTCTGCGTGTTTTGCACACTGTACCTTTGTTTATTAGTCTCATCTTGAGAACTTACAGGGCAAAAGAACAGGTACTGATACTAACACTATGAGAAAAATCCTTCCCCCGAACGGGACACTTCGGTGATGGCTCGAACCCGGGCGTAAGATACGGGGTTCAACGCTATAAACCCACTAGGCCATCTCGTCCACCCTCTAATCTGACATGATTACTTTCAGAGTAAACGATGATCCTCATGCCTTGTGTTGACAGTGCAGACTGTGCACACAGCCGCCTCATCTCTACACGGTGTGTTCTAAGGTCCCTGACTGGGCCCTGTCCCTGTTGACTGCTGTCAGATACCTCACACATCATTCCCTTATGCAAATGCAATTTCACAGCTTCACAGATGATGAGAAACCCTCTCCAAAGTGCCCTAACCTCCCTTTCCTTTCCCCCTTACATTTCTGTCCATTCCACTTGTTTGATATCACTCAGCCACACACTCCCTGAGTGTACACACGCCTTTTATCCTGGACTATTCACAAATAACGTACCCAGTTGGACAGCAGCTATGCACACATCGCAAATACTGGACAGTGCTTATGCCTGCGGCAGGTAGTTTAAAAAGATAATGATGGGATCACTGAGGATGACAATCATCCAAATGAAGCATTTTCCGACTTCATTCTATTTGAAGGCAGTGATTGGGGGGCAAAGGAAACGTGACTGGGTTGAAAACCCGCTGTCTTTCCTCCTCCAACAGTTAGCACATGTCCCTTGCTGGATAATGTTATGCAGAAAAGGGGCGTCTTTCACAACCTGGCTATTTTTCTGTTGAGAAAGGAAAACTGCTCCTGGCTCATGGTTTGTTCTGACACTGCAATAAAGGAGAAGAATGGTGTGTTCTGGCAGACGACACAGTACTAAAGAATTTTGGTTTTGTTCTGACAAACATGTGTGTGATGTGACAGAGCAATGGCAGGAAGAAGGTAAACTTCACTGGGATAAAGAAAACGTCATTGATGAGGGAAAAACATGTCGTGGATAGATGGGAAAAAACGTCATGGTCGGAAGGGAAACGTCATGGATGAAGAAAAAAGTTTCTCATCATGAATGGAGGAAATGGCGTCACGGATGAGGAAAAAACGTCATGGATGGAGGGAAGGGAAAACGTCATGGATGGAAGGGAAAATTGTCAAGAATGGAGGGTGGGGAATTCATAGATGGAGAGGGAAAACATCATGGATGGATGGAAATGGCGTCATGGATGGAAAGAAAAAACGTCATAGACTGAGGGGAAAAAAACGTCAAGAATGGAGATTAAAAAAAAAAAACATCATGGCTGGAAGTGGAAACATCATGGATGGAGGGGGGGAAAACGTCATGGATGACAGGCTGGCACTGACTGCTGTGTGACTGATGGAAATGTGCGAAGCTGACACTCTCTCTGCCCCTCCAGCCAATAAAACTAACAACACCTACACACAACAGTCAGGTTTGTGTGTGTGTGTGAAGTAAGGCTTTTTATGTTTATGATGCCAGAAGCTTGAAACTATTGTTTCCTACATTTTATGTAGAAGTGCCAAACCATTCCAAATTCCAGTCTGCCTCTGCCAAGTTGATGTCCTTAACCTGGGAGGGGGAGGGGGAGCAACGTTGATTGAATGGGACAGTGTTGTGCACCGACATTGAACAGAGCAGTCAGGTCTGTTCTTTGCACAGCAGGGCCAAGTCTGCACACTGAAAATAATGATGCATTTGGCACAGGCTTCTGACATTATTTTAGTTCCTCTGTCTCTCTGTCTCTCTCTGTCTCTCTCTGTCTCTCTCTGTCTCTCTGTCTCTGTCTCTGTCTCTGTCTCTATCTCTCCTCTCTCTTCTCTCCTCTCTCTCTCTCTCTCTCTCTCTCTCTGAGGGGGAATGGGATAGCCTGCTTGTTTGCACTTGCTATCTGATGGCCCAGGAAATGAGCGACCACCAAGACGCCTGCTCAGGGGGATTTTTTTCCCTAGGAGTTAACATCAGCACCAACTCCACTCCCCTGAAAATACTTTGGGTGAGACTATAAACTGAGGTCCATTGTGTGAACGTACGCAGAACATCTTGCGCACACGTTAAAATGTGTTCCGTCTTTTGGAAAAGTAGGCTACTGTATGCAGATGGGAATGGACGACAAAATCTACTAAACCACATTCATTGGAGACTAGACGTAAAAAAGTGCATGGGGGCTTATTCAATTAATCTTTGTAAAAAAGAGATGGAAAAAACGAAAAAGAAACAGGGAACTGGTGATGTACATCCTGAAATTATTGCTTTCAGAGAAAAAGATTATTCTCAGCCCTCTTGTTGACAATGCAGACTTGTGCACACAGCCGCCTCATCTCTACACCGTGTGTTCTAAGGTCCCTGACTGGGCCCTGTCCTGTTGACTGTCTGCTGTCAGATACCTCCACACATCATTCCGTTATGCAAATGCAATTTCACAGCTTCATAGAGGATGCTCACCTCTGTTCCAAAGTGCCCTAACTTTCCACTCCCCCCCCCCCTCCCCCTTCTCCTCCTTTCCTCTGCTACATTCCTGTAATTCTGCTGATGGCTTCAGTCTGACAGGCGAAACGGAATTCTGGATGAACTATGTCATAGTTCTGATGTTGAAGACATGTTGGTGACCATTCAAGCATAAACATGTACATTTGTATATTCATAGCAAAAGCTGACATTTAAAGCAATTGCATTGTATTCTTTTTTTTAATTCATTTTATTCTTTTATTTAGAGGATAATGTGATAAGCACTCATGTGCTTTGTATACATCCAGTCCCTGTGTGAATGTAGCCTTGTCAATTTTGTCATCCATCCCACTGGCACACATTGGCCTACTCTTTTGTGTGCACGTGTACTGCACTATAGTGCTCTCCATTGTACTGCAGTATACTGCATTGTACTGTACTGCACTGAACTGCACTGCGCTAAAGGGTATATCATTTACTGTTACTGGAGATGTTTTAGTGGAGACTGTGTGATGCTCTCTGCTCTCTCAAACTACATGTCCATCACCACAAGCGCAGCACCACCTACCTTTTTTTCTTCTCTGCATTTGTGGCAGCAAACCAGACATGGGTCCCTATAGCTATATAACTATCTCTTCATTGGTTCCCTATACCTATATCTCTTCATTGGTTCCCTATAGCTATATAATTATCTGTTCACTGGGTCTCTATAGCTATATAATTATCTGTTCACTGGGTCTCTATAGCTATATAATTATCTGTTCAGTGGGTCCCTATAGCTATATAATTATCTGTTCACTGGGTTCCTGTAGCTATAAAATTATCTGTTCACTGGGTCCCTATAGCTATATGATTATCTGTTCACTGGGTCCGTGTAGTCATATAATTGTCTGTTCAGTGGGTCCGTATAGCTCTGTCTGTGTGTGGGTTTGTGTGTGTGTGTGTGTGTGTGTGTGTGTGTGTGTGTGTGTGTGTGTGTGTGTGTGTGTGTGAGTGTGTGTGTGTGTGTGTGTGTGTGTGTGTGTGTGTGTTCATAACAATGACAAATCAGACAAGTAATTCAGAGAATGTGAAACCGGGTAGTCAGTGTTGTGACTTTAAAAATCCAATGACCACTGAAACAAAAGAATTAATTTTCTTGTTTGTTTTGCTGTTGAAGCACCAAAAACGGTGTCCTGAAGGCAAGAAATGAAATTCTGAAGATATAGCATGGGAAAGATCTACCAAGATGGCAGTCATTTTGTGTACACAGACAGACAGACAGACAGACAGACAGACAGACAGACAGACACACACACACACACACACACACACACACACACACACACACACACACACACACACACACTGGGATATGTGGGGGGGGGGTGAAGGAGAAAAAGGAAACCGTTCTGGACAGCCCACGTCATTGTGTGGGATGGAGAGGGAGGGGGGACAGGAACTTGAATGTCAGTTCCAATTTTCTTTACACAGTGTAATGAACAGGAATAGCAATACTTTCCGTTGTTTTTCTGTTCACACACACACACACACACACACACAACACACACACACACACACACACACACACACACACACACACACACACATATATATATATATATATATATATATATATATATACATATATATATGTATATATATATATATATATATATATATATATATATATATATATATATATATATATATATATATATATATATATATATATATATATATATAGTCGGGAGAGAGAGAGAGAGAGAGAGAGAGAGAGAGAGAGAGAGAGAGAGAGAGAGAGAGAGAGAGAGAGAGAGAGAGAGAGAGAGAGAGAGAGAGAAGAGAGAGAGAGATGGCTAAACTTCACCAACTGGTATGGATTTTTTTTGTTACAATTTTGTTTTAGTTTGTACACAGCGTAGTGCTCCTGTCCTCTGCCCCCCCCCCCCTCCCCCGACTTCAAGACTCCCCCTCCCCCCCCCCCCTCTACTCCCAACCCCACCCCCTAGACAGCAGAAGTAAAAGAATGGCGAAAGGCTGGCTGAAGCACACGTGTGGTTATCTTGGTATTAAACAGACTGCCCTGGAACTTACCGTTGAATGGCTTACACATCTGTTTGGCGGTTTTACCACCACATGTCCCCAGCCCATACCCACTTAACAAAGACTGGTGACTTCACAGCAGCTACAAGATCCCTTTCCTTCATTCAGAAAGAATGTTGAAGATGCTAGTGAAGTATTCTTCATAATATCATCGTTGGCATATACACGGGCCTGTGCATTCTCAGGAAGGGAAATGCACACGAAGACAGAACTTGAAGGTCTAGGAGAACACACAGCCTGGTTAAGAAACTGAAAAGGTAAGAAAATAATATCACATGTTCAGAACTACAAGTTACACAAAAGACTGTTGATGTCAGTTATTTCTCTTTATGTTTAGTTGTACTGACGTCAGATATGAAAGGTACGTCGATCGTTATCGCGCCATGACAGCAGATTTCAGACAGAGGTGGATCGGTGGTCTAGAGGCAACGCGCCTGCCTAGAAAGTGAAAAGTCCGGGTCGAAGTGTGACGTGGTTTGAATCCCGCTTGGGCCCAAAACTTTTCCCCATCTATTAGACCCTGAGTGGTGGTCTGGGTGCTAGTCTTTTGGGTGATACGATAAACCGAGATCCCGTGTGTTATACAAAAGTAATTAGCGCACGTAAAAGAACCCACGGCACCAAGAGAGTTGTCTCTGGCAAAATGCTGTAGAGAAAAAGCCACTCTGATAGGAAAACAAATACAGAAGCAGACAGGAAAAGAAAAAATTGGGTGGTGCTACTCTTGTAGCGACGCGCTCTCCCCGGGAGAGCAGCCTGAATTTCACGCAGAGAAATCTGCCGTGACTTAAAGTGGTGGTAAAAAAAGAAAAAAGCATGAAAAAGTAAAAAAAGGAATCACAAGAAAGAGGCCAGCCAGCAAAGCCAGGAGGAGGTGATTAGGTGGACACGGGAAAGGCGGGTAACTCTGCAGTGTGTATCATCCCCTGACCTCCATCCCGGCTGCTCAATAACTGGCAGACAGGGACGGCTGTCTCCGCCAATCACCGATCGATGCCTGACCTCATTTGCATTTTCCCATATAACATCCACAGACCGCTTCGTCTGACCTACTTTGTAGACAATATATATCCACTTGTTTGTGTTTTTTCCTGTGTTGTTTAGAATTGAAGAGAACTGATGTTACTGTTTCGACTGTTTCTTCTTTTTGAAGTGCCGTTTGGAAGAATACGTTGTTATTGTTGTTTTTAATGACTATGTATGGTTTATTTGATACACAGCATTCCCAGATCTCATAGGTGTGCGAGAACGGATGGCAAGGTGAGGGAAAAGATTTGGAAAGATTGTATCGTGCTGCTATCAGGAAAAAGAGCACGAGCTAGAGATTATTGGGTGCAATCACAAATCAGATGTACGTGTCAAAGAACATAATTATTCCTGGCTTATTCCAAAGCAGAAAAACTGAGAAACGAAATAAATTTTTCCCAGACATTACAGCATACAGGTGCAGGGAAGAAAACAGAGAAACTGACAGAAACTTTATTGTATTGTATTGTATTTTGTTTTATTGTATTGTATTGTATTGTATTGTATTGTATTGTATTGTATTGTATTGTATTGTATATCACTTTCAGCCACAGCAGATTTCTTTGCGTGAAATTCAGACTGCTCTTCCCAGGGAAAGTGTATTGCCACAGAAGCAGTGCCACTCCATTTTTTATAAACATTTTTTGTCTGCATGTCTTTTTCCAGTATGACAGTGGCTTTTCCTCTACAGAATTTTGTCAGGGACATACGTAACAAGAAAAAATATAGGGGATAGGGAGGCAGGAGGTGGCGGCATCAAATGAGACTGGCAGAAGTCACTGCTGGGCACTACTGACAAAAGAAAAAACACCCTCAAAAATGTGTATACACACGCACACACACGCGCACAAACGCGCGTGTACATTCCCTTCAGTCTTTAAAGTTCCTGCGATGCGCCAGTGCCTGCAGAAATCCCAGATGTGCTACAGGGCATGTGTGTGTGTCAATCAATCAATCAATCAATCAATCAATCAATCAATCAGTTTTATTCAGTTTTTGCAGGCCATAAGACCCATATGAACACAAAATATGAAAAGCAACCGTGAAGCAGTCGAGGTGATAAAATATAATGGGTACACAGTCTTTTGTTGCAGGCATCGAAAGACCTACATGTTTCTGATCTTTAGGCATTCAATTACATAAACTGCCAAGTTCACAATCAGTTTGTCAGAAGGATTTAAGCACAACATCTGGACCTTAAAGCCTGATGGAAATCTGTGATAATAAAGGGGGATATAACGCTTACGCAAAGTTGCATATTTTGGGCAAACAAGCAAAAAATGACATAAATCTTCAATGGCAGATCCATCACACTGAACACAATATGGACTTACAGGTGTTTTCTTATATCGTGAAATTCCTTTCAGTGGCAGTGTGTTACTTCTTAACAAGCAAAGTACACGGCGGTGTTCAGAAGAAACCAGAAGTCCTACATAATTTGCTCTACATATCTCAGGATGGTAACTCAAGTAATCTGGGTCAGACATCAATGAGTCATGCCAGATCTGGCGATATGTGTCCACAAGTCTGGTTTTGAAAGTTCTGATAAACAAAGAAATGTCTCCAACATTTTGCATTTCCCAAACATATCCAAAACCATTTGAACATAACATGGATCTTACATGAGTTACCCAGTTTCTTCTACCCATCTGGTCATGTTTAAGCAACATGAAGTAACATTGCTTGGGATATCTGTTCTCTGGCATAGCAAGAAGTCTGATCCAGTATTTAATCATTTGTGTAAAAGTATCAATGTATATTGGGTATCTACCACATTCACCCAAAGCAATGCTATTCTTTACATCTCTGCCCACACCTAAAATCATTTTACAAATTTTGATATGTACTTTTTCAATGTTGTCAAATCTACTATATCCCCAAATCTCGGAACCGTACAACAGAATTGGTTTAACTTTGGTGTCAAAAATTCTGAACACAGTAGTGACAGGCAGGTTTTTAAGTCTGAAATACAATCTTTTAATCCCTGCAACTGCTCTGAGAGCTTTGCCAGATAAGTTATCTCTACAACGTGCCCAATTCAAAGTAGAACCAAACATGATTCCTAGATAACTGTAACAGGGTTCTGTCATGATTCGCATGCCGGCATAGTACCATTTTTCACAGTTTTTCAAAAATCCACCATTTTTGAAAACCATCACTTTTGTTTTTTCCATGTTAACTTTTAGACCCCATTTGCAACAGTACCTTTCAAGACAATTAATTTTCTTTTGTAGATCACCAACAGAATCTGACACCAAAGCAATGTCATCGGCATACATTAGAAGAAATACGCTAAGCTGGCTGTTCAATAAATCTATGCCATGGGCACCACATAAATTCATTTGATCTTCTAGTTCAGAAAGAAATATTGAGAACAACAAAGGGCTTAGAATACATCCTTGTTTCACTCCAGATAAACAATCAAAGTACTCTGTGATTTTGCTACCCACTTTAACAGCTGCTTTCACCCTTTCATACATACTTTGTAGTGTCAAAAACATTTTTCCATGAATACCTTTATGCAATAACAAATACAGCAACTTTCCTCTATCTACACAATCAAATGCTTTGGAGAAGTCGACAAAAAGAGTATAGAAACAACCTCCTTGTTTTGTGAGATATTTCTGAACAAGACTCTGGAGAGTATAGATATTATCGGTTGTGCTGTAGCCCTTTCGGAAGCCAGCTTGTGCCTCTGGGATGACATCATGATCCTCACAAAACTGGCACAGTCTTTCGTTTATAACCATACTGTACAGTTTACTGACAACGTTTAAAAGGGATATTCCTCTGTAATTATCAACATTTTGGGCATTGCCTTTCTTATGTAGAGGAAAATCAGTCCTTGTGTCCAACTCTCAGGGTATTGTCCAGATAAGAAGACTGTATTGAATAAAGGGAGTAGAAACTTTATGAGAACATCGGGGGCATGCAAAAAGAAATCAGAGGACAAGCCATCAGGACCTGAGGCTTTACCACTTTTCAATTTTCGCAATGCCCTCCAGATTTCTGCTTCTGATATGTCATCATCTAGTTGTGCTTTACCACATTCTTCACAGTCATCATAACTGTGTGAGTTTAGACATGTCTGTACATCTTCAGAAAATTCTAAGTCATCTGCTGACTGTTTCACATTAAACAGAGTATTGAAATAGTCATACCATGCCCTGGGGGTGATGTCTTCTGCCCTACTTTGTTTGTTAGAGGTAAATCTCCTCAGTTTTTGCCAGAAAGATCTAGAGTTTTTGTCCTTGCAAGATTCATTTAATTCTTTTAGCAATTGTTCGTTATACTCTGACTGTTTCTTTTTACTTATGTTTTTAAGTTCTTTCTTGCTGTCAATGTAATTGTTTAAATCATCCTGTGTGTTTGAGTGTCGAAACATTTTCAAGTGCCTGTATTTCTCTTGTTTTTTATGCTCACATTCTGCATCCCACCAGGGTGGCTGTGCGCGTGTTTGCTGCTTACTCTGCCTTAACTTCATTTTGTCTGCTGCACTGTGAAGGAAGGAAATAAAACAGTGACATGCTTCCTCAGTGCTAGTTTTTAATGCCGACATAAATTTTTCGAATTCGTTGTTGGCATTTTCATTACAGTAATCGCTGAATAACTCAGCATAATTTTCTTTCCACAAATATGATGTATTTTCTTCTAAATTTATATCATCCACTGTTTCACATGCAGCCTGAGTGAGGTGAGAGGGGAAAGAAAGAATGATGGGAAAATGGTCAGATTCTGTTCTGTCAGCAACATACATGTCTGTTATACATTGATAGAGTGGCATAGAACATATAAAATAGTCTACTACACTTTTCCCTCTGTTAGCTGTACAGGTAATCTCACCTTCACTGTCACTTTTAGTTCTACCATTTACAATAAATAAACCAAATTCTTTGCAGAACTCCAAGAGATTTCTTCCAAAGTTATTTATAACGTTATCTTTTGATTTTCTGACATTTTGAGGTCCCTCTGAAGTCAAATCATCTAAATCTTGAAACAAAGGGATTTGCACATCTTTATCAGTGATATCAACATCAGGAAAATCCGACGTTCTCGCATTAAAGTCACCACTTAAAATCCAGGGTAAATCAGGGTACATTTGCATGATTTCAGTCATAGAGTTTTCCAGTGTATCAATACCATCTAGATTATCTTCACCATAAACAACAGATCGTTCAGGGGCAACATAAACAAACCCGGCAAGAATATCACAAGAAAAATTGAAAACAGACTTACCTAATTTCAAGAAAACAGCGTCCTCAGCTGAAGTTAACAAACGAGACACAGATGATGCTATGCT
>JASPKP010002565.1:17500-22678 GCA_030674155.1 Stramonita haemastoma
CAGTCAACATGTAAATAAACTGTCTGTAGCTGACACAGTCAACATGTAAACAAACTGTAGCTGGCACAGTCAACATGTAAATAAACTCTGTAGCTGACACAGTCAACATGTAAACAAGCTGTAGCTGGCACAGTCAACATGTAAATAAACTGTCTGTAGCTGGCTCAAACAGTCAACATGTAAATAAACTGTCTGTAGCTGGACAGTTTGCAAACCAGGACCCAAGGCAGATGAGGAAGGGGAGACAATCGATGACAGGGGAGGCAAGAAGTCAGGAGATTCCAGCAGACAGCACGTATGACTTCCCTGACCTCAGACCACAGTGCTGGCCTCCACGTAAAACTGATGCCATCAGCCCTCCCTCCCCCCCCCCCCCCCCCCATCACCTCACCTCCCCCCTCCCCTTGCCCTATCTTCTTCTGCCCTACCTCCCTCTTCCATAAAACCCACCCAACCTTCCATACACCCCAAACCCTTCTCCCTTCCCTTTTCCCCCATTCCTCCACACCTACTCCACCCTACCCCCATCCCCGCCCAGTTCACGTAATGGATGTTTTGGCTCAAGGGAAATAACTGTTGTCGTTTCTGTTGGGGAGGCAGACGCAACAGCCAGGGGGTGGGCGCCAGACTGAACTATAAAGGAGCTTTGTCTCATCAATAAACTGATCCCCTGTTTGAAAAGAAGGGAGGGGTCAGAGAGAAGAGGGAAAGAAAGGTGAGAGTCTGCTCTGTGTGTTTGAGTGTCCACCTGTTTGGATATATAACATGGAAGCCCTTCTTCTCCTTTCTTTGCATGAGAATTCCGTGTCTAAAGAAATGACGAATGAAAACTATATATAAAGAGAAAACAATCTTAGCTTTACAGCAGTTTCTGATCCATGTTAAAACAACTGAGGAAGGGGAGACAATGGGTGACAGGGGGAGGAAAAGGAAACCAGGAGATTTCAGCAGACAGACAGACAGACTTTCCTGACCTCAGACCACAGTGCTGGCCCCCCTGTAAGGGCTGATGCTATCCTCCCCCCCCCCCCTCCCTCACCTCCCTCCAGACTTACACACACTTACATTCAACCTTACATCCTTCTCCTTCCCCGCATCACCTCCTCCCTTCCTCCCGCCCACTCCTCCCCCCCCCCCCCCACCCTCTTCACTTGCAAGATGCTTTTGCTCAAGGGAAATAACTGTTGTCATTTCGGTAAGAGAAGGCAACCCAACAGCATTGTGGATGGGCACCCAGCTGAAGAGAGTTGTAAACAAGTTGTGTTTTCCATCAATAAACTGCAGAGAGTGTGTATAAATAAAGGAGGTGGGTTACCCACGAGGGTAAGAGTAATGGGGGAAACTGCATTTGGCATCCGAGTGTCTGCCTGGTTCAATAAACATGGAAACCCTCGTTTTGTTTTCCAGGAAAACTTATAAACAAAAAAATGACCAAAAACCAAGAAACAGGGTAATACAGTCTTCATTGCAACGCTGGTTCATCTTTTGCCAGTGTACATCGAGAATTTCATGTCTGTTTGTAGATCTGTTTGAAGCATAACGGAACTGATTTGAGATGGTTGTGGGGAATTTTTTAGGCAAGATTTTTCTATTCATCAAAAAAAATCAAATGTATTTGATTCACTGCGCCACTCCAAGGACATGGAGGATTAAACAACATAAAAAACAAACTAAAAACGCATAGCTACCACTGCATGAGACTCTCAACCAATGCATTACACCACACTACACTACACAACACTACACTACACTGCTCTGCACTGCACTGCACTACACTTTACCACACTGGTCTCTATCAAAGAGTGGTGATTGAAAAGAACGTAATCTTTCTTCTGTTCTGGCCTCCATGTTGTGTTGAAATGGTTACCACAAAATTAATATCACCACAGCGCGATACATCTAAAGCTGGCCATCCAACTTCTTTGATTCCGCTGTATGCATTGTGACTCTGTCACACCACAAAAGTAATCTGGTCAGAATTCTGTCATTGATTATAGCATTGCGTCACAGACATTTGCCACGTGCTGTCAAAATGCAGACGGCTATACAGCCTATACATCACTGTATGCTGCACTTCCAAGTTAACTACAAACTTTTTCTACAGCAAAACCACAACATAGAAAAAAAGGAAAACGAAAATGTGTGCCGAACTCTCTCTCTCTCTCTCTCTCTCATCTCTCTCTCCTCTTCTCTCTCTCTCTCCTCTCTCTCTCTCTCTCTCTCTGTGTTAAATAAGCGTCCATTTTTAAGAGCACAATCAAAGAGAGTCATCAGCCAGCTAATTCACCCAGATAATTGTTGCCAAAGCTTTTAACGGAAATGGTTTTGCATCTTTGAAAACAAAAACAAATCAAGAGCTAAATGGATTTTTTAAGCTGGAGGTTTGTAATTACGTTCTTTAAGTGCTCTCTTCTAGTTCTGTTTCGCATGACAATCTCTCTCTCTCTCTCTCTCTCTCTCTCTCTCTCTCTCTCTCTCTCTCTCTCTCTCTCTGTTTGTTTAGTTGATTTTTTGTCAAAACATTGGCTGAGGTGTGAGTAATGACTCGCCCCGTGGTGCCTTGTGAACCCTCCTAAAACTTCGGTGGTGAGAGCTCAATCTTCGAAATGGAGCAGCAGGCAGCGTAGACTTGCTGGGCCTCGAATGGGCTTGTAGCACTATATCTGTGCTGTGTAGTAGACAAATCAACAGCTATAGGGTAGGCTACCTGTATTGTAGCCTGTATTTGTAGAAAATAAGCCAACAGGTATAGGTTAGGCTACCTGTATTGTAGCCTGTGTTTGCAGAAGATAAACCAACAGCTATAGGGTAGGCTACCTGTATTGTAGCATGTATTTGCAGAAGATAAGCCAGCAGGTATAGGGTAGGCTACCTGTATTGTAGCCTGTGTTTGCAGAAGATAAGCCAGCAGGTATAGGGTAGGCTACCTGTATGTAGCCTGTGTTTGCAGAAGATAAGCCAACAGGTATAGGGTAGGTACTACCTATTTTATATCTTTCAACAGCAGAATGTTGTCTCTCCCCAGTCATCAGCATCAATGACCATGAACCGGATGTCGTCCATGACTTCGTGTACCTGGGCTCAACTATCTCAGACACCCTCTCACTTGACGCAGAGCTCAACAAGCCCATCGGCAACCACCATGACAGACAGACTGACAAAGAAAGCATGGAACAACAGCAAGCTGACTGAGCACAGAAAGATCCAGATCTACTGAGTCTGTGTCGTGAGCACCCTCCAGTATGGCAGTGAGTCCTGGACTTTGCATGCCCGACTCTGCATTCCCGACAAGAGCAAAAGCTCAATGCTTTTCACATGCATTGCCTCCAAGGCATCCTGAGCATCGCCTGGCAGGACAAGGTCCCACACAACTCTGTCCTGGAAGGACCTGTGTATGGTGTAACCCAGGTATTCCTTTGGATGGTGTCCTGGTGGAAAACAGAAGGTCCCTGTTTCTGATAGCACTGATCATGGACTTACTGCCACGTCTAATCGGAGCTGTGCCCAGTGTTTGACCGCCTCCTCAATCACTGTAAGTGCAGCTCTGCTGGTGCCACACATCCCTTTGGGGATCTTCTTCCCCTTCACCTATCCCGTAGTTTAGTAGACCGTTGGGGCCCACTGAATATTTTGCAGATTTCTGGGGATACATGCACGCAAAAGATGAAAACGTCAAGCTAAAGTTCCAGGTATGCTTGTCAGCATTCCCTGAATTGTGGAAATATCAAAACATCCCAGCAGGCACCTGACACTTCACCAGCGCAGTTGATTGTGCAGTTGGTCAATCTTCTGCTCAGTTTATGTCTTGGCAGATGACTTGTGGTGCAAATGGAATCTGTGTGTGCATTAAAACCTTTATAATAAATCTGAAATTAACAGACGATTGATGATCCCTTTCTAACTGAACCACTAAAGTATTGACAAGATCAGTCCCTAAAAAAAGCCTGCTGATCAGAAAAACGTTCTCAGCTCTGATGATCACCATGTGGTTTTATACAGCAACAGCAACCCAGTAACCTAGTCAGATTTAGGTCATATATTTTGAGTGTGTGAGAGAGAGAGAGATGAGGGGGAGGGGAGTGGTTGGATGGTTTGAGAAAGAGATTAGTTATAACTAAGAACTGGAGAACGCTGGATGTTGGTCTGTTGAAAACAACAAAAGCAAAGAAAGGATCAAGATATGATACATTGTCAACAGACCAAATCAGGGATTAGACACTGTGCCACTGATGTCTCCTCTTGTGTTAGGACTAGACTGGCAGTCTGTACTGGCTTTTGGGAAAGGGGAAAGAGGTGGAAGGTGGCAAGACTAACAGATGGGTGAATGAGAGTGTACAGGAGAGGTGGTGGGTTGACGGAAAGAGGGAACAGTATAGCAGTTAGACAGAGCTGTGTGGCAGACGGAACTAACAGCCACATAACTGGACCTCTGTCCGCCATATTTCCCTCCCTGCCCGCCGTTAATAACGCCATCTGTCCACCGCTCTTTTACGCCTAGTGCTGAGTGCTTTCCCTTGTAATGTTTCCGAGCATCCCCAAACTCCTTCTCCTTCCCCCTCTTCATCTTGACTGTGGAGGTAGGACACTGACTGTTCAATAAGCTGGGTATGATATTTGCACTGCACAGTACACATGATGAGTTTAACGGGTGCAAAAACATAAACGTTACCTGTATGGTAGAATATACTGAAGATGCAGCTACAAAATGGTTACCCGCTATGATGACACGATCCGCAGCCACCTCCTTTAATATCAGTCCTGCATCCCCACTGTATTCCTGAAACACCATATGCACACAGACTGAGTATGAAACGTACATTGGCTAAATGAAGGTTGCCGTGTGAGACATGAACAGTTAAAATAGAAAATGGGAAAAAAATGGAAGGGAAAAATATGAAATATCATTACTTCTCAGGGAGGACTACAAGATAGCTCTACACAACTATCAAAGATGATGATAATGAAAATGATGATGATGATGATGATGATGATGATGATGATGATGATAATAATAAATAATAATAATAATAAATAATAATAATAATATAATAATAATAATAATAATAAAAACAACAACAACAAATTGAAATTTATAGAGTGCTAAACTTGTAAAAACAAATCAAAGCGCCTACATTAACCTATTCTTCCAGATGCAACAAATAACTATCAATGGTTTTT
>JASPKP010002566.1:0-22668 GCA_030674155.1 Stramonita haemastoma
CACACACACAAAAAACCAACTTTTAAAAAATTCGACAAAAAACCCCCACACCGCAAAACCCCAAAAAAAACACCCGCAAACCCCATTCCGTAAAAACCCCAAACAAAACATGCCCCCCCAACAAAAAAAGCAAAAAAACCAAAAAAAAGGGACCCGGGAAAAAACTCCACTAGACAAAAAAAAAAGGGGAAGCCCCCAATGGATTAAAAGAGGAAAAAAAGGGTAAAAAAAAAAAAGAAGAAATTTAGAAGAAAACCCCAACTAGACCAAACGACAAAAAAAACCCAAACAGAACAAACAAAACAACAGGAAAAATAAAAGAAGAGAAAGAAAAATAGAAAAAAAAAGAAGGAGAAGAAAGGGGAAGAAAATAAGGACCCCCAAAAAGAACCCCCCCAAAAATTTAAAACCCCCGTTAAATAAAAACAACCCACCCCCAACCAAAACACCAAAAACCCAAACTAATAAAAACCTCTCCCCTCTCCCCCCCCCTTTTCCCTTTTCCCCTCCTTTTCTCCCTTCTTTTTTTCTCCCCTCTTTGATTTTATGTACTTGCAAAATTTGGGAATTGTAAAAGCGGGAAAATTTTTCCCGCGATGATTTTTTCCCTTTTCCCCCTCCCCAAAAATGTTTTGAAATAGTGCCCTAAGACCGATATACTTTAAATCTTCTCATTTTCCCAGGTTCCCCTTTCTCTTCTCTCTATCCCCTCTACTCCCTCCCCCTTTTCCTCCCCTTTCTCCTCTCTCCCTCTCTCTCCCCTCTCTCTCTCTCTCTCTCTCCCCTGTCTCTCTCTCCTTTCTGCCCTCTTTAAATCTCCCCCCCTCTCTCTTTTTCATATGTTTTTTATATTTTGTACCACTTTAGTCACAGCAGTTTTTCTCTGCGTAAAATTGGGGGCTCCCTCTTCCCGGGGGGGAGCGCGTCGCCAAAAATGCAGCGCTTCCCCATTAAAAAAAAAAACCCTTGCACGAAACTTTTTTTGTTCCCCTACAGAGTAAATTTTCTACAAATTTTCCCAGGATCCCCCCTGGCATGTGTGTGTTGTGGGGGGGGGGAGGGGGGGGGGGGGGGGGCCGGGCGGCCCGGGGTGTTTTTCGTAGGTGCAAACGTGTACTTATTTGTACACTTTGACCGTTAAACTACCACAAAAAATTTTTCCAACAAATGCTTTTGTCAAACAGTCAAAACACTGCCCAAAAGACAAAAAAAACCCCCGCATCGTATTTAAAAAATGCCTGGAATATGAAGGGCCCCACTCCTTTCGTTTGTTGTTGTTTTCCCGTGCGTTCCCCAGCTTAACACCCTGGGGGGCCCCCCCAGAAAGTGCGTTCTGACTCATTCACCCCACCTGGGGAAACACTGTGAGAAACAAATTTTCCCCCCCTGAAAGGGGAAAAATTTGGTGTAGGGGCCCTTTTTTTTTTTTTTAACTAACCTTTACCAAAATAGGAAGCCATACCCCCCCTACTTCAAAAGGAAATTTTTTTTTTCCCTTTTTGGGAAGTGCAGGGTTTTTATGTTGCGAGCTTGGCATGGCTGGGGGGCAATTTTCAAAAGCATTTTTTAACTTTAAAAACATTTTTTTGTTTGGCCTTTGGGAAAAAAAGCTGGGATTAATAACCGACACAGAAATTTTGGCCCCGGGGTTTAACGCTACTTTTCCCGACTCATTTTTCTTATACATCCCCCAAACGACCAACTGTAAAAAGGAAACTGGCAGCTTTTTTCTCGTCCCGGGGAAAAACGGGTTAAAGTCCAGTTTACAGATCTAAGGAATCTTTGTGTCAATATTGAAAGAGACTTCATCACTACGGGGGTCCACGGGGTTTTGGGGAAAAAAGGGGTTTTGGGGGTTTTCCAAAATGTCCATACATCAAGAAGGCCGCTGGAAACGGGGAGGTTAAAAGGATGCCGAAAGTAGTTTCGTGTACCTGTGTGGGGTGTTTGTGTGTGTGCAGGGGGGGGGGGGGGGTTGGGTGTGTGTGTTTTAGTGTGTGTGTGTGTTTATGTGGGGGTGTGTGTTGCCCTGTGTGTGGCATGTGCATGTTGTGTGGGGTGAAGGGTGTATTTGTGTTTTTACTGTGTGGGGTATGGTGTTTTTTTGTGTAGGTTTAAAAGGTAGGGGGTGTGTGGTATGTTGTGCCCTGTGTTAAAAAACGGTAAGGGCATGGTGTTTTTTTTTGCGTGTGTGGGTTGCGTGCGGGCGTTGTTTGTGCTGCGTGCGTGCTGCGCGTGTGTGTGTGTGGGGGGTGCATTTTTAAATGAGAGAGATTGAGTGGTGATTTAGTGAGTGATGAGTGAGGGGAGTGAGGGGTGCGTGTAGTACATGTGTGGGGGGTGTGTGTGTATGCGGGGGTTTTGAATGTCGTCTGTATGTATGCCCTGTTTTGGTTCCCCCTGTCTGATGGGTTTTTTGCAAAAAATACAAGCGAAATAAGTGCAAAGGGTTTTTTGCTTGCCTTTCAAACTTCCAAAACGAAAACCCTTAACAAGCCCTCATGTGGAAAAAAGAAAGGGAAAAAAAAAACCCCCCAACCTTTTCCTAAAACCCTTTGGGCCCCAAAGTGATGAAATCGGGCATTTTTTCCTTCACCCGCAAACAGTTTGGGGTGTGGGTGGGTTTTTTTAATGAAGAAAAAAGTTTTTAAAGGGGGGGGAAAGGGGGGGAAAACAGTGATGGCTTTTCAGGTGCCAAACCCAAAAGTCTCGGGAAAAAGGAAACCCCGTTAAGTGCGACTTGTAACAATAGTTACAGATAGACAGACCCCAAGGGACAGAAAGACAGACGGATAGACAGGCAGGTAGGAAAGAAAAAGGGCAGGGGGGAAACAGACACAGGGACAGCCCAAAAGGGAAAAGTGGCAGGAAGGCAAACAGACAGAGAGACATTCAGACCGACAGCTAGTCCAGACGAGAGATAGTCGACGACAGGGGAGGCAGGCAGGGAGGCAGCAGACAGTTAACAGCAGGGGGACAGATCAAAACATGCATACAGACAAAGCGGAAGACACAGGGGTAGACAACAGCAAAAGGGACAAAACCCCCACACACACACCTTCAACACACATGCAGTGTACAAATACATGCACACCCGTCATAAATACACACACGCGCAGCGCAAAAGCACTATACACACACACACACAAACCCACACGCACAAACACATACTATGTAAGTAATGTAAAATGGCGGTGGTGGAAATAGTGTAGTATAGTAGTATAGTAGTGTGTAGTAGTAGTAGTAGTGTTTAGTAGTGTTAGTAGCGTAGTATTTTAGTATAGTATTTTTATATTAGTAGTATTAGTAGTATAGTATGTAGTAGGAGTAGTAGTAATCAGAGTTTTGTAATAATGAAATAATAATATAATAATAATAATAATAATAATAAAAATAATAATAATAATAATAAAATAATTAAAAAATAAAATAAAATAATAAAGAGGTGAGGATGAGGGTATGATGACGTAATAACAATGATGATAAAAGTAATGATAATATTTTGTGATGATGATGGTTTCTAATATTAAAATGATAATAACGAGGATAACGATAAGATGATGATGATGTGATGATGAGAGATTGATAATAAATAAAAAAAAAATTTAAAAATAATTAAAAATAATAAAAATAAAAATAATAATAATAAAAATAATAATTTTATTAAAAATTTTTAAACAATAGGGTTGGAAGCGGCGAAAGAAAGGGGGGTAAAACATTGCATACCAGCAAAACCCTTTTTTTAAAAACAACAATAAACAAAAAACCCTAAAAACAACTTTAAAACAATAGTTAAAAACCTCAAACCCCCTCAATAACCACCGGAGGGGGCACTACCCAAAACCCCCACCCCCCCCAAAAAACCATTACCGCCCTTTTAACAGGGTGGGGAAAGTTTTGTAGAAAGTTTTAGATTCAGTGGGTTTAGTTTGTGGGTTTTAAATGTATTTTAGTAGGGGTTTGGGGGAAGGAAAGGGTAATGGAAAAGGGGAAATTGAAATATGTGTGGTGTTTTTGTTCGGGGGTTTTAAAAGGGTTAAAAAACTTTTAAAATTAATTTTAAAAAATTAATTTTTTAATTAAAATTTAAAAAATCGGGTTTTTGGGTGGGTTGTGGTTTCCGAGTTGTAAGGAAAATATTTGTTTTGGGGGTCTTTTGGGGGTTAAACGAAGGAAAAGGGTCGTGTGATGGGGGTGGTGGGTGGGGGTTTTTTTTTTGGGGGTAATTTTTAAAAATTTAAAATTTGTTAAGGGGGTTTTAAAAAAAGTGGTATATGGGGGGTTTTGTTGGGTGTATGTGTGTAGTGTGGTTTGAATTGTGGTATTTAATTTGGTTTTGTAGTGGTTTTGGGGGGGTCTTTATTCTGTCGTCTTTTCTTTCCAATTTTGGGGGCCCCTGGTTTGGGCCCTGCAAAGTTCGTGCGCCCCCCCCTTTGGGAAGGGGGGAAAATAATTTTCTCCGTGGTTTGTGGGGGGAAAATTTTGAAAACCCCGGTCCGGTTTTATCCTTTTCCCCCCCTTTTTTCCCGGGTTTGGTCCCCAATTTCAAAAAACAAAAAAGGGGTAAAAAAAAGGGGGTTGTTTTTGCCTTAGGGGGGCAAAAAGCCGGAAACCCTTTTTGAAAATTTTGGGTTTGGGTTTTCCATTAAAAAAAAAAACTAAATTTTTTTTTGGGGGTGGTTGGTGGTGGTTTGGTTGGTGTTTTTGTATTTGGGGGTTTGGGATTGTTGTTGGTTTTGGGGGTTTAATTTTTAAAATTTTTTTTTTGGGGTTTTTTCCTTTTTTTTAACAATTAAAAAAAGCTTTTAAGAAAACTTTTGGTTTAAAAAAAATTAAACCCAAAAGTTTTTTTTTTTGGGGGGGTGTTGTTTTTTGGGTTGGGGGGGGGTTTTCAAAAAGTTTAAAGGGGACTAGAAAAAAAGGGGTTTCTTTGTTGGGGGGGGGGGGTTAGGGGCCCGTTTAACTTTTGGGGTGCTTGTGACCCGTAATGGCCCGGCTTTTCGACCAAACGTGAAGGCGGCTGTTTTGGGTTTTTTTTTTTTTTTTTTTTTTTATAGATTTATTTTTCCCTTAGGGGTTTTAACTTAAAGCCTGCTCCACCCCTCTGGAAAGGGGCCTTGGGATGGAACAAAACAAGCCTTGGAAAAAAAACCAAACAAAAAACTTTTTTGAAACTTACGAAAAATTTCCCGTTCCCTTTTTGAAGGATTTGGCCTTTTGGCCTTTGGAAAACGGATGAAAAAAAAACAAAAAAAAACTGTGTTCACACGGGGATTTGAATGAAAAAAACCCCCCGTTTTTTCGAAAAAAATTTCCCCCGGGCGAAAAAGTTTTCCCATAAAACGAATGAAGCCATCTTTTTGTTTATTTTGTTTATTTTTTTCTTTTTTCATTCCTCCATTTGGGCCCTTTCATTTTATAAAAAAAGACCACAGCCACATTCCTTGTTTTAAAACGCCCTTTTTTCAGGAAAAAAAACCCCTTTAAAATTTAAAAAACTCAAACTTCTTCTTTTTCTTCGCCCCTTATAAAACTTTTAGACAGCAAAATTATTTTTGGCTGTCAATTAAGCCACAAATTGTTTTTTGCATTTCCTCAAAGCACCCCCACAAGTAAAGTAAAAGTAAAAGCGAAATTCCCTACCTTAAACTTCGCATTGAAAAAAGAATTTTAATTATTCTAAGATTTTCTGGAGAGGGGAAAAAAAAAAAGAGAATGGACAAGAAGAAGAAAAAAAACAAGGAGGTGACGGGTTAGACAAAAAAAAAAGAGGCAGAAAAAAGAGAGGGTTAGAAAGAGGGGTTTTTTCGAAACAAAAATTTCCAAGGGAAGGGGATGCGGGTTTTTAAATGAAAAATTTCCCAAAGCAAACCCTTTTGGGGGGGAGGGGGGGGGGGGGGGGGGGGGGGGGGGATGGGACTTTTGGGGGAGGGGGGGGAGGGGATTTTTAAAGATTTTTTTTTGGGGCAATTTTTTTCCGGGGGGGGAAATTAAAAAAATTTCCCAAAATTTTAGCTATTTTTCCAAAAACCAATTAAAAATTAAAATTTTTTTTTTGAAAAAACAGGGGCACCCTCCCCTACGAAATTTTTGGTTAAACAAACAATTGGTTTTTTACTTTTTTTTTTCTTTTCCCTTTTCCCTTAAACTGGGAAGGGGGAAACCTCTTCACTTTTCTTTTATTTTTAAAAGCAATGAAAAAAAAAACAGTTTAAAAAAAAAAAAAAAAAAAGAAAGAAAAAAAAATAAAGGGGAAACAACGCCCCCAAAATAAAGGTTTTTTGACTAAAGGGGGTTCCCTTTAAATTTTTCCCCCCCGTGTTTTCTCCCATGCCCCCGTAAAATTATTTTGGATTTTCTTTTCAACGCGCCAAATTGGGTTTTGGGAAAAAGTTTTAAACAATTCTGGGGCCTACTTCTTTGTCTGTTGCTGCCTTTCTCCTTTTTCGAGTGTGCGTTCCTTCTCTCTCTCCCCTCTTTCTTCTTTTCCCTTTCATCTTTTCTCCCCTCTCTCTCTTCTTCTCCCCCTCTTCTCCCCTTTTCTCTCTCTTCTTCTCCTTTCGCTCTCTCTCTCTCTTTCTCCCCTCTCTCTCTCTCTCTCTCTCCCCCTCTCTCCCCTCTCTCTCTCTCTCTCCTCTCTCTCTCTCTCTCTCTCTCTCTCTCTTTCGCTCTCTCTCTCTTTTTCCCGCTTTTTTTTCCCCTCACCCCCCCAAAAAAAAAACCACCCCCGCACGCCCCAACCCCCCACACCCGGCGGCACATACAAAACCCCAAAAAAACACAAACAAAAAAAACCCCAAAAAAAATTCCCCACCACCACCACACTACACCACTCACATTACCACATACACACAAAACACTCACTCACCCCCTACCACTACACACAAAAAAAACCACAACCAAAACACACACACAAACACAACACACCCCACAACACACACAGCCCCCTCCCCGCCCCTCCCCCCATCAAAACCCCACACCTAAAACCCTTACCACACCCAATAAATAGCCAAAAAAGGTTTGGCGTCTGTTTTTTGAAGGGCCAAAATTTCCCGGGAAAAAAAAGTGTTGCGGGGGGCGAGAGGGGCTAAAACCTAGTCCCTTTTGTGGCAATGACCTCAGGACAGCCCCCTTTTTCCTTTTTTTTCTTATTTCAAATTTATTTTTTATCAATTTTTTCCCAAAAGGGCCCCCCCGGGGAAGTTGAAGGGTTTTTGCATACAAATTTTTGGCGCACTTTTAAAAAAAACCCAAAAAAACAAAAGGGTTTTTTTGTCCCGGGGAAAATTTTTCTGTAAAAAAACGCCACTTGATAGGGAAAGCCCATACAGGGAAAAAAAATAAAAAATGGGGAACGTGTTTCTTGTGGCGACGGCCCTCCCCCGGGGAGAGAAAACCGAATTTCACGCAGGAAATGTTGCGGTGACATAAAAGTGGTAAAAATAAAGAAATTATATTTTACCCATCTTTCCTCTCCTTTTCTGGCTCATCGGTCAGGGGAAGGGATACCCCTGTTTGGGTTTTAGGCGTTGTGCTTTGCGCTCGAGATCTGCTGCCCGGGGTTTTTGGAACCCCAAATTAAGGGGTTTTTTCGCAAGGGGGTTTAACATCAGTCCCCTTTCCTTTTCCCCCCAAAAAACCCTTTCCCAATGAACAAACCCAAAAAGTCCGGTTTTTTCGACACACCAAAACTTTTGCGTGGGTTTTTAAAACCTTTTCCCTTTTTTTGGGAAAGAGCAACCCTTTGTTTTCAGGGGGGCTGGATCCCAAAATTCAAAAAAACTGCATAAAAACAGGGAGACTGGGTTTTTAAAAAAAGCAAAAGAGTGTTTTTTCCATTAACCATAAAATTTCAAAGAAAAAAAAAAAGTTTTTTTAAAAACCCCTTTTTTTTCCCCCTACTCGCCACCCTTTTTCCCTTTGCAAATATTTTCCCCCAGATTGTAAAAAAAAAAAATAAAAACGGGTTTGGGTTAAAAATTTACTATGGGGCCCAAAGCACCCTTTACCAAAATTCTCAACTAAAAAGGTAAAAAGGTAAAGTTTTTTTCCCAAACCAACAAAGGTAAAGTTGCCCCACAATCATTGGGGGTCGTGGGGGAAAGGGGGTATTAGAGCCCTAAAGCTTCTCTGGGGGCCCAACCATTTTTTGGGGGCGGGGGCCCATCCCCCTCTCCCTCCCCCTTTTTCCCTTTCCCCGTGTTTTTTAAAAAGGGGGCGGGTTTGCCCATTGTTTAACCCTGGGCAAAACTGGGGGGATTTTTATGAAGCCAAGGCGCGCAAAAGGGGTCAACTATCCAATTGGAAACCCAAAGCTCGATGCTGTTTAAACCCTTTGGGGCGGGGGGGAAAAGCGGGGTTCTCTACCAGGGTTTTACCCCTTTTTCCCATTCAACCCCTTTAAGCGGGTTGGGTTAGGGTTTTTCCCAGTCATACGGGTTTAAAAACCAGACTAAATGACCCGTTTTCCACAGTACAAAACACAATGGGTACCGTAATGGAAACGGGCCTTTTTGGGTTTCCCCCGGGGTGACAACAGTCACTCGGGGTTTAAACTTTGAGGATTCAGTTTTTTTTTTAAATACCGTTTATAGGGGGGGGGATAGTAAGGGGTCAGGGGCGCTGGCTTTCCCCCAGTCAATGAATCACGTCAAGCGAAAAGTTCCCCCGGTTTAGAGGAAATTCCGTTTGCGGCCTTGGCTTCGTCCCTTTCCCCCCATTTTCACCCAGCGGTAAAGGGTACCTCCCGACTTTGGGAACGGGGAAGGAAAAACCCGGGGGGGGGGAAGGGGGAGGGCACTCCCCAAAAAAATTTAGGCGGGGCCCCTTTAGGAGCTGAGGTCTCTGATATCTCGCCCCCCCCTACGACCGATTAGGTTATGGGACTTTTTTACCTGTCCCTTTTTCCCTTTCCCCGATCCCGGTTTACAGGTCCACCGGGGTTAACTATTGAAAATTTTTCGTCGTAGGGGGTTATTGAGTAGGGGGGTGCCCCGCGTATGTTGACTAAAAACCAGGCACCGCCAAAAAGTGTTTTTGGGCAGCCCCAGGGTTTTTTTGGGTTTGTGGCCTTGGGCATTTAGCATTACAAACCTCCACGTTTACTTCGAACCTTGGGGATGTTTATAAAAAATCGGGATTTTGCTGGAGCTACATGCCCTTTTAGGGAAAAACCCAAGCCTAAAAGTGCCCAAATAATTTTGGGGACAGCCCAAAATTTTTTTCAGACATTTTATTTCTTAGTTTTTTAAACCTTTTACAAAAAAAAACTTTAAATAAAAACCCCACACACAAAAAGTTTCCCGTTTATTAGCAAATCCCTTTTGCTCAAGCTTTTGGGGGGGAACAAAGAGAAAAAAACCAAAATGTTCATATTTCTAATTCTTTTTTTTTTTTTTTTAAGGGGGGCCCGGGACCCTTGGGTACAGCCCCCCCCCCCTCATTTTTGGGATTTTAAATTTTTTCCACCCAGGGAAGCTATGGGAAAAAAAACCCTCGGGTGGCCCCCCGGAAAACGTCCCCCCCAAAAGAAAAAAGTTTTTTTTCCGGGGGTTCCTTTAAAAACTTTTTCAATCAGCCATTAAGCCCCTCCTCTTAACCAAACCTAATTTAACCCTTCAAATTGACCCCTAATGGCCATATTGAAAAAAAAAGGGAAATGAAACCTGAACTTTCTCCCCCCCGGGGAAATAACCCAAAAAAATTTGGGCCGGGAAAAAAAAGAAAGATTTGGGAATAAATTAAGGGGGAGGTGGGGGTGAGGGGGGGGACAGAAAAGCCCAAAAATGAAAAGGGGTTTTACGTTTTAATTAACTTTTTAAACCACAAAACTGGCGGGGCGCATGGTGCACAACACCAAACACAGATATCCCACGCCATACAAAACCCAAAAAAACCAACACGTAAAACAAACACATTAACTCAATACACACACACACACACCACACCCCAACCACACACCCCAACAAAACCACACACACACCCCCAACAACCTGCACACTCACAACACACGCATCCCCATCCCTTTACATACATACCAAAAATTTTTACATCCCATACATACATACATACAACATACATACTTTAACAACATACAATTACATACATACATACATACAACAACATACTTTCAACATACATGCTTTACAAACCAAAATTTAAATTTGAATGCCCCTCATAAAAATTTGCAAAAAAAATTGGGGCCCCCCCGAAAAAAGGGTTGAAATTGTTATAGAAACTAAGTTCAAAAAGGAGGGATTATTGTTTTTTAAAAAACAATGGGCATAATCAAGGGGAATAACATTTAAAAGCATTTCTGTGTTATTTGCATTTTTGTTGCTTTACCATTATCTTTTACCATATCTTTTGCTTTCATTATTACCCATTTTTTTTAAACCCTTCCAACCTGTATAAATTACAGAAAGGGGACAGACTAAATCATTTTAAAAGATTATTTAAAAACTGGTAGAAATAGTTATTTCATCCCCACATCCTTAAAAATCACGAGAAAAAAAAAAAAAGGCATATTCTTCCCCAAAAAAAAAAAAATTTTTGACTGAAAGTAATGCCAATACCCCCCAGGATTATTTTATAAAGATCATTTCAGATTCGATGCATTCTAGAAAAAAGAAAAAGGGAAAAAAATTAAAAAGAACAGACATAAAAAAACAATTTAAAAAACAAATGGAAATGCACATCAAAGGAAGAAAACGGGAAAACTGTGACTTTTTTTTTGTTTTTTTTTCCCAAAAAAGCCCCAAAGGGGGCCATCTAAATAGATGTGTGGGTAATTGCTTTAAACGGACCCCAAAAGGAATGTTTTTTGCTAAAAGGGTTTGGTGATGATGCCATTCTTTTGATACCCACCTTTTTTAGCATGCCTGAAAATACTTAGGGCGTTGTTAACTTTCCGTTTTTTTGTTCTATTTTTTTTTCTTGTAGCTCTCTTTTCCCCTCTCTTTTCTCTGTCTCTGTCTGTTTTTTTTTTCTTTTATTTTGTTTCATTTTCTTGTTTTTTTCCTTTTGTTTTTTTTTTGTTTCTTTTTTTTTCGCTATCTTTTTTTTTCTTTTTTTTCTTTGTATTTTTTTTGTTTTTTTTCTCTTTTTTTTAAATTTTTTCCTTCTCTCTTCTCTTTTCCTCCCCCCCTCTCTCCCCTCTTTTTCCCCTCCCCCCCCCCCCTCTCCCCTCTCTCTCTCTCTCTCCCCCCCTCTCTTTTCTCTCTCCTTCTCTTCTCCCCTTCTTTTCCTTTTAAACTTCTTTCTTTTTTTCTTCCATTTTTCGTCTCTCTTTCTTTTTGTCTTTTTTTTTAAATTATTTTTTGTTTTGTTTTTAAAAATATTTGTTAGCTTTTTTTCTAATTTTTTTTTTCTGTTGCTTTCTTTCTTTTTATTTCTTTTCTTTCTTTTTTTTCCTTTTCTTTCTTTCTTTCTTTCTTTTTTTTTTCTTTCTTTCTTCCTTTCTTTCTTTCTTCCTTTCTTTTTTTTCCTTATTTTCCTTTTCTTTATTTCGTTTTTTCTGTCGTTTTTTGTGTTTTTTAAAATTGTTTACCCTTTTGTTTTGTTTGAGGTCCATTTTTTCAATGTTCTTTTTATTCTTTTTCTTGTTTTTTTTTACCCTTTTGTCATTGTTTTTACCCCAATTTTTTCATCTTGCTGCTTTCAAATTTTTCTTCTTTTTTCCCTTTCCCGTCACTTTTTTTGTTTTTATTTAAAATTTTTTTATTTGTTTTTTTCGGGCTTTAACATCTCTCTTTTCTGTCTCTGTTTCTATGTTCTCTCCTCAATTTCCCCCCCTCCCCATTCTATATGAAAAATATAGTTTTTTTATAATAAAATATTAAATTTTATATTTATATATTTTTTAATATTTATATATATGTTTGTGTGGGTGTGTTGTGTGTGTGGTTGGTGTGTGTGTGTGTGTGTGTGTGTGTTCCCCACCCCCACCACCTCTTTTCCCCCTCTCCCCTCTCTCTCTCTCTTTCGCTCTTTTGCCCCCTTTTTTTGATGAATAAAAATGTTTTAAATGGGGAATAGTAAGTGAATGATTTTAGCCCATTTAAGGGGCTGCGTGCGTGCTTTTGCGCTCTCAAAAATAAAAGCAGGTATAAGGGGAAAACCCAAAAACTTAGCAAATTTTGCTTTTTAAAACCCCAACATACTCTTTTTTGACTTTTTTTTTGGTTGGGTTGTGTGTTGTGTGTTGTGTTTGGTTGTTTTGTGTGTGGTTTGTTGTGTTGTGGGGTTTGGGTTGGGTAATGGGGGTGTGGGGTTCGTGTAAATTTTCTCTTTTTTTGTTTTTAAAAATCTTTGGGAATTTTGTGAATTTTGGTGTGAGTTCGCGCGTGCGTGTCTGTTTTTTATTGTGTGTATTGGGTGGGGTTTTTGTGTTTGTGGGGGTGTTGTCCCGGGGGTTTGGTGTCTGGTCAGCGTCCCGTCTGCGTGTTTTTTTGTGTTGTGTGTGGTGTTTTTCTGTGTGTGTGTGTGTGTGTGTGTGTGTGTGTTTAAGGACCGCTCTCGTGCTCGGGCAATACCCTGGGTTGTTAGTGTCCCTTTGGTTTTTTAAAGGGAAATTGTCAAAACCCTGCGCCTTTGGCTTTTTTCTTGCCAATTTTTATTTTCTTCTCTTTTTTGGGGGGGGAGGTTTTCCTTCTTCCTTTTTCTTTTTTCTTTTGGGAGCAGACAGAAATGAAAAACGGGTTTAGACACTCGGGACAGACAAAAACCGGACGGGAAGGGGTCTTTTGTGCAACGCTCGTGATTTGCGGGCCCGGGGGTTTGAAAACCCGTTCAAGGTGATATTTTCTCCGATTCGGGGTTAAAAATCAATTTCTGGGCTCCACTTAAACCCAAACCTTTCGGGTTTTGGGGGTATAAACCGAGGTCCCGTGTTTAAACGCACGCCTTTACCTTCGCACACGCTTTAAAAACCCGTTCCGCTTTTCAAAAATGTAGGGCCCTTGTTGGACCGGGGGGGAATTTCATATAACATTTTCAAAATGCAAAACCCCACAAGGACCCCGGGTGTTAAAAAAACACAAAAAAGCCCTAAGGAGTCATTTTTCCATCTTGGAAAGGATGGGGGAAAAATTTTAAAAAAATTTTTTTTTCTACATCCCTGACTCTATGTATCTTTGTCTATGTCTTTAAATAGGGGGGGGGGGGGGGGGGGGGGGGGGGGGGGGGGGGGGGGGGGGGGGGAAGTGGGGTCCCAGGTTTTTCAGGGCCCCATCCAAAGTTTAAATTTAGTTTTAAAATTTTTCTCAAACCCGGGAAAAAGAAAAAGGGCAAAGGGGGGAAAATTTAAAAATAACAGTTTACTTTTTAAGGCATGTACCCCGTGTTTTTAAACCCTCCTACCCCCTTTTCCTTCTTGATTCCAAAAATTTATTCAATAAGCTTTTAAAAATTGGGCTGTCAAGAAAAATTTCTGGGAAAAACCCCGTCGTTTAAAACGGACCGATAAACTACGGCAGCATTATTAAAAAACGCTTTTCTTTTTTTCATGACTTTTTTTAAAAATTCAGTTTTAAAGAAGGGCCGGGGCCAAAAACCCCAAAAAATGGGAGGGGAAAATTCCCCTTTTTCACCTGCCCTTTTTACATTTTTGCCCGGGGAAATCAAAGGGGCATCGTGTTTGTTTTTGCTGCTATGGGAAAGTTCCCGGGGAAACAATCGGGGTTTTTGTAAGTGTTTCGATGCACTTACTTGTCTCGTCTGCTGGGGGTTTTTTGTTTTTTGAATTTATTTATCAAATTTTTTTAATTTCTTAACCTTTTTCCCCCCCCCCCCCTTCTCTCTCTGTTTCTCTTTTCTCCTTTTCCCCTCTTTTTTCCCCCGTCTCTCTCTCCTTTCTACCTTTTTTCTTCTCTTTTTCAAACTCTCTCTCTCAAAAATTTTTCCCCTATCTTTTTTTTCTTTGGGTTTCTCTTTATCTATTAACGCTTCTCTTTTTTTTATAATCAAAATCTTTTATTTGGGTTCTGATTTTTGGCTTCTGAAAAGGTGCATTTTTATTTCTTTTTTATGTTTAATGTCCCTTTTTCCCTTTTGTTTTTGGTACGCATTTTTGTTTTACTTTTTTTTTTTTTTTTTTTTTTTTTTTTTTTTTTTTTTTTGTATCTTTTTATCTTGATGTTTTCCCTAAAGGGCGGGGGCTGGAAAGTAAAAAAGCAAGAGTGCTTTTCTTTTTTTCCTCGAATAAAAGAATTTTCCCTTTCCTTCCCTTTCCTTGAATTTTTCTCTCTCTCCTTTTCTCCTCTCTCTCTCTTCTTCTCTCCCCTTTTCTTCCCCTCTCCTCCTTTTCTCTCTCCCCTCTTTTCTTCCCCTCTCTCTCTCTCTCTCTCTCCCCCTCTTGATATGCAAAAACGCCCACCCGTGCGTTTTTGGTATTTTTGTGTGCGTGGGGTTTTTGTTTGTGGGGGCCCAAAGGGGGGGGGGGGGGGTCGTGAGCATGTGCTGCGAGTGCGTGTTTATGTGTGTGTTTACAAAAAACAAAATACCTGCCCCGGGGAAACCCCTACAATCGTACCTTGGGCTCAAGTGTACATAAAATCGCAATCTGGAATGTCTTGAAAAGGGTAAAATTTTATCAAACCTAGGGTACAATGGCCCCATTTGAAAACGAATTGTTCTCTATAAAATTTAAAAAAAAAACCCGCCCACAGATTCAAGCATCTCATTGGGGGTGAAACAATTCGTTTTTTTTTTTTTTAAGTCAGGCGGTGGGATTTTTAATAGGGGTTTTTAAAATATTTGTGGGCTTGACAAGTGCTAGGTCTTTCCCCCCTTCCTCCCATTTTCCCCAAATCTTGGGCTGTATGGGCTTAGTACAGAGCTTCAGTTTTTTTACCTTAAATAACGCAAAGGGGAGATGTCCCTTACCTGTCGTGGTGGGCTTGCAAAGCACACACACAACAAAAAAAACACAAAACACACACAAAACACACACACCACCACCACACAAAAAACACACCCCACACACACAACCCCAAAAACAAACAAAACATCCCCCCCCACTCCCCCCCACCACCCCCATATACACCCCATACTCAAACACACAAAAAAAAATCCCCAACCCTCCTCCATTTTTAAAAACCCCAAAACCCCCACACCCCAAAGTGTGGGGGTTTTAAAATGAGCTAATTATTTCAAAAACCAACATGCTAAACCCGATTCAAACTCTCCACTGTCAACCCCCTCCCCTCCCCCCCCCCCCCCTGTTTTTTGGTCCCTTTTCCTCTTTTGTCTCCCCTCCTCCCCCCCTTTCCCCCTCCGCACCCCCGCCCCCCCCCCCCCCCCCCCCACCCACACAAACATCACTCTCTCACACATCCCAAAAAGAAATACAATTAGGGAACAAGAAACAAAGAACAAAACAAACCCTTTGCCAGTAAAAACCTATCCCAAAGCCCTTTTTTCTTTGAGCATGGGGGGAAATTTTTTTGGCCTAACTGGTGCCCAATGGAGTTTAAAAATGAAGAAAAAAAAAAGTTGGGAAAGTTTTTTTTATAATAAAAAAAACCAAACCCTTTTTTCGGCAAAAACCCGCTATGTTTTCCGAAAGTTAGGGAAAACATGTCTGTTTTTTTTTCCCGTCTGTCTTCTGTCTGTCCCGGTTTTCTTCTGCTGTCCGTCTTTGTCTGTCCGGGCTGTCTGTTTCTCTCTCTCTCTCTCTCTCTCTCTTTCTCTCTCCTCTCTTTTCTCCCCTTTCCCTCTCTCTCTCTTTTGTCTCTTATATCAAATACACGCACCCCGCCCATGTGTTTTGTGTATGTCCGGGTTGGTTCCCCCCCCGGGGGGGGGGGGGCCCTGCCGTTTTTGCTGTAGTGCGGTGTATTGCCCATTTATAAAAACATTTTTTACCAAATGGGAAGCCCTACACTCGTACCTGGTCTGCAAAATGTAAATAATTGTAAATTTTCCCTAAATCTCTTTTAAAAGGGATAAAAGGGGTTTATCAAACCCTTAGGGTTCCCAAAGGGCCCATTTGACACAAATTTTTTCCCCTATAAGAGCTAACAAAAAAAAAACCCCCCTACAAAAATTCAAGCATTCATATGGAAAGGTGATTCAGTTTTTTTTTTTTTTAAGGCACGAGTTTTGATTGAATAGGTGTTTTAAAATTTTTGTGGGCTTGACAAAATGTCTAGGTCTTCCCCCTTTCCCTTTTTTGAAAAACTTTTTCGCTATGACCAAAAAGAACAAAATCTCATTTTATTACCCTTAAACCCAAAAAGCAAGGGGAACACATGATTTCCTGGGGGTGGGGGCTGGCTTGCTGTGCCCCCCCAAAACACACATCCACACAACGCCACACACGCACCCAAACATACCCCCAAACCCCACATATCTGTGCAAGCATAAACACCGCCCATTCACCCACCAAAAACACTTAAAAATCACTTCGCCCTCAAAACATATTAAAATTTTTTGGCTGCAGGCAGAAAAGTTTTAAAAAAAACATGTAATACACCCCGAAAAAGAAAATGCTCATCCCTGCATGCGTGTGTGTGTGTGTGTTTTGTGTGGGGTGTGGTGTGTGTGTGTGTGTGTGTGTGTGGGGTTTGTGTGTGTGTGAAGGGAGGAAGAAAGAGAGAGAGATGGAGAAGAGGGGAAGAGAGAGGGGGAGAGAGAAGAAGAGAGGGAAGAAGAGAGAAAAGAGGGAGGAGAAAGCCCCCATGCATGCGTGTGGGTGTTGGCGCGTGTGTGGTGTGTGCCCCGCGTGTGGGGGTTTTGCATAAATAAAGACACTTTACAGATTTTAAAAACACCCAAAATATTAGGGGCTATGACTCAGAGAGTGGGTAGAGGAGGGAAAAGAAAAACCCCCATATACATTACACACACCACACGCAAACCAAAGCGCTCGCGCGTGCGCACACAACAAAACCCCCAAACTCCCCCCAAAAAACACAAAAATTTTTTTTTTTTTTTTTTTTTTTTTTTTTTTTGCTGCCTTCCCTTTCTGGGGGCTTTTCCCCTACCCCTGTTTCCCACGCCCCTCATTTCAATCTCCCCCCCCGCCATACCCAGATTCGTTTGTTGGGGGGGGGTTGGGCTTATTTAAAATTTGTTTTTTTTTTTTGGGGGGGTTTGGTTTTTTTCTGTAAATTCGGAAAAAATTTGTTGGTTTTTTTTGCTTTTGGGAAACCCTTTTCGGTTTAAATTTGGCCCCCTTTTTTTTTGGGGTTTGGGTTTTTTTTTTTTTTATGTTTTTTTTGGTTGGGTGTGTTTGCTCGTTGGGGTTGTTTGGTTTTGCGGGTTGGATTTTTTAATGTTAAAATTTTGGGGTTGGGGTAAAAGGGTGTTTGGGGGGTTTTTGGCCCCTTTTTTTCGTTTTTTGGGTGGGCTTTGGGGTTGGTTTAGTTAGTTTTTTGGGGGTTGGGTGGACCGGGGGAGCCCCCTTTTTTTTTTTTTTGGGTTGGGTTGTGGTGTTTTTTTAGTTCCCCCCCCCCAAAAAATTTTTAAAAAAAAAAATGTTTTTTGAAAAAAAATCCCCGCGAAAACCAGCTATTTTCCCTGTATGTTGGGGAGGCATGTCTTTTTTTTCCCCCCTGTCTGTCTGTCTTGTCTGTCTGTCTGTCTCTCTATCGATCTCTTGCTCTTTTTCTCTATCTCGGGTCTCTCTGTCTCTCTGTATGTCTCTCTTTCTCTCTCTCCCCTTTTCTCTCTCTCTCCCCCCCTTTTTTGGGGTTTCTCTCGGGTTCTCTTTCTCTTTTTCCCCTCTCACTCTCTTTTCTTTTTTTGTCTCTCTGTCTGTTTCTCTCTGTCTCTCTGTCTCTCTCTTCTCTCCCTTGTTTTCAAATGAGAATTTTATGTTTTTAAAAAAGACTTTCCCTTTAAATTTCTGTTTTGAAAAATTACATTTTTTTTTTTTATCCCCAATTTTGAGGGTATTTCATTTCAATAAAAATTGTTATCAAGTCAGAGTTAAAAGACAGGGATCATTTTTGCCCTGATGTACAAGAATCGGTTTTTGGTTTGGTGGTTTGGTTTGGGTTTTGGTTTTTTAAATTTAGTTCTAGGAAAATTTTCCCGGTTTCAGTATGTTGTTTTCCCCCCCCTCCCCCAAAACTCCGTGTGCGTCCGTGGGGGTTTTATGTTGCCCCCACTGTTTTTTCGTCTTTTTGTCTGCCCTGTCGTCTGTCTGCGTCTGTCTTTTGCTGTCGTCTATCTGTCTCTTTGTCGTCGTTCTTTTCTGTCTGTCGGGCTGCCCTGTCTGTCTTACCTCCCTCTCTTCTATAACCAATTTTTTTTAAATGAAACGTGCGGCGCAGGGTTTTTTTGCATGCATGCTTTCCCCGCCCCGCGTCCCTGCGTACACGGGGCCCAAAGGTGGGTGTTGCGTGTGTATCCCTGCGTGTGAGTGTGTGTGCGAGCGGTTCCCGGGGTGTGCGTGCGGTTTTGGTGGGGCGTGTGAATGCCTGTGTGTGTACTTTCATGTTTTACGTGCTGTCTGGGGTGTGTTCTAGGTTTGTCCCCAAAAACCGGCAAAAACTCTTTTTTACAAAAAAAAAAAAAAACCAAAAGACACGTCACTTTTTTAGCAGGGGCCCCAGGCTTTTGAAACGGAACCTTTGGGGAAAAAAATTTTTTCCCCTAAAAAGACCGTTGGTTTCCATGAAAAAAGCATAAACCCGACTCCCCTCGTCTGGCCCCGGGCCCGCAAATGGAGGGCTGTTTTTTTAAAGTCTGCTGGATAAAAAAAAGGTTTTTAGTGTGATGGCTTGTGGTGCTGTTTTTAAATTTATCCCCGTGTGCACACACACACTCTCTAGCTCTGCTGTTGCTCTATACTGCAAAGGAAAATTTAGGGGTTTTTTGGGGCTTTTTTTTTAACGACGTGCGTTTCCCAAAGATGCGTGAAATTTTAAACAGTTGCGTGTTCTGATTGGTTGTGTGTTTTTTTTATGTCGTGTGAAAAAAAAAATTTTCACCTTTTTTGTGTGTGTGTGTGTGTGTGTGTGTGTGTGGTGTGTGTGTGTGTGTGTGTGTGTGGTGTGTTTTGGGGTGTGTGGGTAGGGGCAGAACATACAGGTGTGTAGAAATAAGAAAAACCCAAGAAAAACCCCCACACTCACGCATATGCGGTGCACGTGCACATGCATGCGTGTACACATAAAACAGACATACACAAAAAAACACACGCACACGCAATAAAAAAAACCCCAAAATATACAAAGACACACGCGACCCCGCGTCCCTTGCAGAAAAATTTAACCTTTCCACGCGGATCCCTCATCATCCTATTGGAGGTTTTTTTTCCCAAAATTTTCTTTCTCGCTATTTCTTTTTTTATTTTCGAAGTATGCTGCTTCTCTGATGCTCCTCATACGCAAGGGTATTGTTGCTTTGAAAAAAGGGGACAGTGGCAGTAGGGTTTTAAAAACGTTCGCCTGCCAAAAATGAAAACCCGGGTGATTTTTTCTGGGTTTGTACCCAGCCTCCCCTTTTTTCCCCCTTTTGACAAAAAAAATCGAACTGAATGCCCAAAGTCATTCGGATGTCTCAAAACCCGGGGGCCCCCCCGTGTGCGAATGCACCAGAACATCTTGCGCACACTTTAAAAACCCCCCCCTTTTCCCCCTTTCGAAAAGAGCAGGCCTTTCGTGTGCCGGTAGGAGGGATGACAAAACTAAAAAAAAAACCCCCCAGCATGAAAACGGGTGTCGTGTTTAGACACCATCCCGAGGAAAAAACGGGGAGTTGGAGCCCCAGAGCGGCTGGGGGCTGTAGGTACATGGAAAAACGTTCTGGGGGCCCTCCTGAAAAGGTACTGGAACTTTCGTATCATTCATTGCCTTTCCAAGGATAAATTCCGTGGGGGGGGGAGGGGTCTGCTGCATGGGTAACAGCTTGCCCTCCAGCATACATGCCCAGGTTTGCCCCTCTAAAGACTGGAGCGCAACCCCAAATAGCCCCTTCCGAGATTGATGGGTCCCCTACTACTACTATACTCCCCTTTTCTACTACTATTTACTTACTTTTGCTTTGAATCGTGTAAGCGTTTGTGCTTGACATGGGATTAGGTAACAAAGCCCTTTTTTAAATGATCGCTGTATCGATTCATCCCGCGAGAAAGAGACACCACGGCATAGTCAAAACGGGAAAAGATCACCCAAGGAATTTTTTTCCCAAACTATCAAAAAAACCCCATGTTCTTTACTGGATCCAAAAAGACAAAGAGAATAAAAAATTTTTTTGACATTACAAGCACCAAACCCCACGGCTTTTTTAGTCATCTTTTTACAGGGCCCAAACCACTTCATGAGCAAATGCCTTCCCTTAACCCGTCACTTTATTTTACTTAGTGATCGTTCTGCCTTGAAACAAGAAGGTAAGAGTAGTAAAACATCCACCCTCTTTGCATGAACCAAAGGGTTGAATTTTTCCCCCCCCCCCCCCCCCCCCCCCCCCCCCCCCCACACACCCTCTGAACCCCAAACCCGGGGGTTTGCCGGGATTTCCCCCACAGTATATTTCCATCAGGGTGTGACGATCGCTTTTTGCTACCACATGCCAAAGCTCTAAAAAAAGGGTAGAGGTAGAAACTCTTCTGAGAGTCTGAAAGTAATCAAAACTGCTGGTATGTACTTAGAAGGAGGGAAAAGGGGAGGGAGCATGTTTGCCTACCGACTTTGTGAAAGGAATTTGAAATCTAAGGGGAGTTTGTGGGTTTAGAGAGTCCCCAAAAGCATCAATTAAAAGATCTAGACAAAAATTGCCAAAGGGGATGGGTAAAAATAATTATTTTTTATGATTTTTTTCCCTAAATAATGAATGGAAATACCTTGGGGAGGTTGGGCAATACATCGATTATTTTGTTTATAATTTATTTTTTAATATTTTTTTCCCAATATTTTTTCCCCGGGGGCATTTTTTTAGTTTTCACTTTTTACTGGTTTATGTCTGGCTTTTATGCCTTTTTGGGGTAGCTTGTTTTTTTCCGCACAACCTCAATACCCCCTTCCCCCCCGGCCCCACCACACCCCCCCCCCCTCCCCCCCCCAAAAAAAGCGTTCGGATGAGATTTTTTAAAAAAACTGGGCCCCGTGCAAAAAAACACACGCAGAACACTGCCACTTTTTAAAAAAATTTATTTTCCCGGGCTTTTCGACAGAGAATCATTGGGGCCCCGTGGTAAGGTGACAAAATTGACAAAACTGCATACACACGGGGACGGATGTTAAAAGCAATGAGTGTATTCCGTGATCCGGGAACAAAAAATCATAACAATCAATAAAATCAATGAAACGAATTTACAGCAGTCACAAAACTGGACCCGACGGGACCCATCATCCGACCAAGTGGGAAAAATCACCCCCCACGTTTACCCCCCCACGCCAAAGCATTTTTCTATATTGACATTGTTTTCAATGTTATTATTGCTATCCCCATCACCATCCCTTCCCATATCTCACATCATTTTCCATCACATCTTCATCAGTGGTTCGGGGTATAGAAGTAAGCGCCGCTTAGGGAAAGCAAAATTTTGGTTCGGGTTTTGCGGTGGTTCAATTCCCGTTTGGGCCCAAAAACCTTTTCCCCCCCTTATTAGACCATAAGTGGTTTTTCTGGGGTCTTTTTTTGGAATAAACCCTAAAACCCCGGTCCTGTGAGTTAGATCGTTATTTTGCACATGTAAAAGAACCCACGGCAACAAGAGGGTTTCTCTTTGGTTAATTCTTTGAAAAAAGTCACTTGATAAACAAAAAGTTCAGACGAAAAATGGGGAGCTGCACTTGTGGCGACGTGCTTTCCCCCCCGGGGGCACCCGAATTTTCACTCGAGAAACTCTTGGTATAAAAATTGTATAAAAAATAGCAAAATACAAATATCAAAAACCCCAAAACCAGTTTTTTTATAGTATTGATATTTTAAAATCAATTTCTTTTTCAACAACAAACTATACTACACTACTACTCTACATTGTTATTATTGCTAAAATTCTTTATCGCAAGGATAAAGGAATAAACTATATGACTTTTTTTTAATTTTCCCGTCCCCCCAAATTTTCTTTTTTGTAAATTAGGTCAATCCGTTACCCCGGGTCAAAGTGGACTACTTTCCGAAGGGGGGGGGAACAGGTCTTCACATGGTGCGCAAGATGTTTGTGACCCTTTACAAACACGGGACCTGGTGCGATTTTATAGTCTCATCTGACGGACTTTAGGAGGGTGGGGTAGGCATGGCCCCCAATTAAATCCCCAGGGGAAAAAACCCTTGAGAAACGGCTTTTTTTTTTTTTAACTAATCTAAAAGGAATTTTATCAGTCTAGGAGAAAAAAAAAAGAGAAAAAGGGCAGAGAGAGAGGGAAAGGACAGAGGGCAGGAGAATAAGAAGAAGAAGGGACAAAAAAAGAAGAAGAAAAAAAGAAAAAAGAAAGAAGAAAAAAAAGAAAAAAAGGGAAAAAGAAGAAGAAGAAGAAAAAGAAAAAAAGAGAAGAAGAAAAAAGGGGGGGAGGAGGAGGAGGGGGGGTGGGGGAGGAGGGGAGGGGGGGGGGGGGGGGGAGGGAAAAAAAGGAAAAGGGGGGGGAGGGGTAAAAAAAGGAGGGGAAAGGGGGAAAATTTCTGGAGCATTTTTCGCCCCCCAAAAAATCCTTAAAAAACATAGCAGTATATCAGCCCACCCCAGAACATTGCAGGATATAAAATTGCTTCAGCTTT
>JASPKP010002567.1:0-5000 GCA_030674155.1 Stramonita haemastoma
CAATGGAAAAGGCTAACTTTGAATTTTCAAACGCATTTTCCAGAGACTGCTCTGAAAATGTAGATAAAACGGGTTTTTTAATGGGGCACTCAAATGTACAATGAGTATTGGAAAATATGATCTCCATATAGACATCTGCCACTTTTGCAAAATTTTGTGATAAATGCAGTTCATTTCATTCTAAAATATGGTGTATGAACTCTTCTTGAGAAACTTAAATTTGTTTGAGAGGGAATAATAACAAGAAATATTGGCATTAGTCAGGTAAGGTAAAGGTGTCCCATAACCTGTGTGGTCGTAGGGGAGCGAAGCATCAAAGACCCTCAGCTTCTCTACGGGACCAACATATTCAGGGCAGCGCCCATCTCCTCTCCCTTGCTGCTTTATCTTCCCTGACCCTGAAGAGGGCAGGTACCCATTTACAGCGGGTTGAACTGGGGAACTGTACTGAAGCCAAGCCGCGCAAACGGTCACCCATCCACTTGGTAACCAGGCTCGATGTTGCTTAACATTGGCTCGGGGAAAGCGAGCGCTCTGACCACTGAGCTATCCTATCCCAATTAGTCAGAAACTCTTTAAAGAATTGACCAGATTTTTAAAACTTTACCCATGATATTTGTTCTAGTAAACGGCATCCCTCCTGTAGACATAACGGAAATATATAGTTCTATTGATGCTATATCATATCCTGTCCCCTTTTTTGCAGCTCTGTCAGCCCACTCGTTTGGAAAAAATAATCCAACGTAAGAAGGTACCCAATAAAAAGAAACAGGAACACCTCTTAAACTTAGGAGGTGTGTGATGTATTTAATTTTTAAATAATAATAATTTTGGATATTATGCATGTATGTAGGTCCTATGTATGTATGTATGAATGTATCTATGCATGTATGTATGTATGTATGTATGTATGTATGTATTGTATGTATGTATGTATGTATGTATGTATGTATGTATGTATGTATGTATGTATCTATCTATCTATCTATCTATCTATCTATCTATCTATATATCTATCTATCTATCTATCTATTATGTACATTGATAAATGCAAGTGTATGTGTCTCTTTTTGTTTCTTTGTGTGTGTTCTGTGGGGTGTGTGTGTGTGTGTGTGTGTGTGTGTGTGTGTGTGTGTGTGTGTGTGTGTGTGTGTGTGTGTGTGTGTGTGTGTGTGTGGTGCGTGTTCTGTATGTGTGTGTTCTATGTGTGTGTTTGTGTGTGTATTTGCGGATGCGCACGTGCGCGCACGCGCGCACGTGTGTGTGTCTGTGTGTCTGTGTGTGTCTGTGTGTGTCTGTGTGTCTGTGTATACTCTATCTGTTTTCCTCATCCATTTTTGTTTGTGCGTACCTTAATACTTACTTCATGTTCTACTTTTTTTGGTTTCCTCTTTTACACAGCTTACTTCCGTTCATAAACTTGAAATGCTTCTGTACATACATTTTCAGTTTTCTGTTAATAGTTACAAATAAAGCTATGAAATATCTACACTGTTTTCTAGGCCAACTAAACACTGATACCTTTATCAGTGCTTACTTTACTTGGCTTAATTAAAGTCGAGAGTAACAAAAAAAATTAGAAAACACAAAATTGACAAAGACTGAAAGAAAAATAGGAAAAATCCCAGCACGAAAGTATCCATGTAGTCTGATACAGTTACAGACTTCAATAAAAGAGAGTTGACATGATGGGCAGGGAAACAGGTGGGTTATACCTGATAAAGACAAAAGTTATTCCCTCGACGGAATACCAGGGACCTGCCAGTATAAATATTACCCCACCCCCCCCCCCCCCCCCCCACCACACACACACACACACACACATGGGAGACGGGACAGCCTAGTGGTCAGAACATTGCGCTGGCAATTTGACGACCCGAGTTCGATTCCCGTTGGAGGGGATTTTTCCTCTGGAGTTAACATCAGTGCTGACTCCACTCTCCCTAAAAGTCTTTCGGATGAGACTTTAAACCGAGGCCCCGTGTATGACAGCACGCAGAACATTTTGCGCACACGTTTCAATCCTGTTCCGCTTTTCGTAAGAGTAGGCCATCGTGTGCCGGTGGGAACAGATGACATTTACAAAACTGCATACACACGGGGACTGGATGTAAAAAAAAAAGCACAAGAGTGCTTATTACGTTATCCTCAATATAAAAGAATTAGATAAAAATAAAAAATAAAAAACTTCTAGAAATTCTGTGCTAGAAATTTCCTCTTTTCTATCCCACTCTTTATTTCTGCCTTTTTCCCTTTGCTTCCAGTCAACCCCCTTCTCGTCTTTTTTTTTTTTTTTTTGCCTTCTTGGTGCTATTTTCCTGCCTTTTTCTTTTCTTTTAACCCCAGAAAGACTTTTGAAAAAAAAGATGACAAATCTCTCCCATGCCGAAGTCGGATACTGCAGGGTCTGACTTGTCAGGTACTTAGCAGCAGGCAGCCCAACGCATTTTTACTCATAATTATGACAGACAACAGTAGTTACTGTCCTAAGTGTTCCACGACGACGAAGAAGAAGCAGAAGAAGAAGCAAAGCAGACGAAGAAGAAGAAGAAGAAAAAAGACAACTGTTGAACATGATCAGAGCTGACAGCCAGTATTTGTTTCCCGCAGCAGAGAGAATGGGGGGTGAATAACCGACTGTGCCCACGAGTGGCAGAGACCAGAATCAGATGCATGGAGAGTGCGATACCCAGTGGTTAGGGCATTGCGCCCGCAATTTGAAGACCTGGGTTCGATTCCCGTTCGAGGGGATTTTTTCCCCTCCAAGAGTTAACATCAGTGCTGACTCCATCCACTCTCCCCAAAAGTTCTTCGGATGAGACTATAAACCGAGGCCCCGTGTGCGAACGTACGCAAAACATCTCGCGCGCACGTTAAATCCTGTTCCGCTTTTTGTAAGAGTAGGCTATTGTGTGCTGGTAGGAACAGATGACAAAATTTACAAAACTGCATACACGCGTGGACGGGATGTTAAAAAAAAGCGCATGAAGCACATGAGCATTTATTCCATTATCCTCAACATAAAAGAATAAATTAATAAAATAAATAGATAAATTTTCAAAAATCTGACAGGCCAGGTTTGAGCCAGCAGCAATTGAAGGGTACTTTTCCTAAGCACTTAACATCATCACAAACTCCACTCCCCGAAAAGGCCTCCAGATGAGACCCTTAACCAAGGTCCCGGTGTAGCCAACACATGCAGAAATGTTGCGCAGACGTTTAAGCCCGTTCCGCCTTTTCGAAGAGTAAGGCCATTTGGTGTGCTAGTAGGAATAGATGAGAAAAATTCCAAGAACCCATGCACGCATGTGTCGTGTTTAGACACCGCCCCCCCCCCCCCCCCCCAAGTCAGAATGCAGCTGCCTTAATGGTGGGTAGGCCTATACTGTCGCATTCGCCAAATCTCACCATTGGTGAACCTCAGTGCTTCAGCTGAGGAATTAGGAAAAGACAGGCAAAGAGACAGAGACATCGTAAGCAGGAGAGACACAGACAGACAAACCGGAAGACAGAGACAGATAGACAGACAAAAAGACAGAACTACAGACAAAGAAAGACAGACAGACAGAGAGAAGCGTAAAAAAAAAAAACAGAAAAAAAAACATTTGGTATGGTTTTGTGTGGATTTTTATTTTTGTCTTTCTAGTTAAAAGTACTACAAGATTAACTTTTTCATATAAAAAAAAATGTCTTTCAAGGCAGATCAATTTACAGGTATTGCATTTCGATTCCATCACTAAACAGCACCATTCGTCTTTGAAAAATAATGAAACAAGTACGTGCGCTATTGTAGATAAAGTTATACCAGTAAAACATAAAAACATCAAAGAATTAAAGTCAACTTCTATCACTTATACAACACACGTATTTCAGAAAGAAAAGAGAAGAAAAAAAAGAAAGAAAGGAAGAAAGAAAGAAAGAAAGACAGACAGACAGACAGACAGACAGACAGAAAGAAAGAAAGACAGACAGACAGACAGACAGACAGACAGACAGACAGACAGACAGACAGACAGACAAAGAAAGAAAGAAGGAAAGAAAGAAATAAAGAAAGAAAGAAAGAAAGAAAGAAAGAAAGAAAGAAAGAAAGAAAGAAAGAAAGAAAGAAAGAAATCAGACAAACACACCAACAAACAAAGGATGTTAATTCACTAATTCTAAAACTAAAATAAAAATTAAGTACACTTTCAAATATCTACTTTGTCTTTGTCAGAATGCGCACACACACGTGTGCATACACACACACCACACACCACACACCACAACACACGCACGAGCACTCGCGCGCGCGCGCACACACACACACACACACACACACACACACACACACACACACACACACACACACACACACACACACACACACACGCAATTGACGACCCGGGCTCGATTCCCGTTCGAGGGGATTTTTTCCCCTGGAGTTAACATCAGTGCAGACTCCACTCTCCACAAAAAGTTCTTCGGATGAGACTATAAACCGAGGCCCCGTGTGCGAACGCACACAAAAACATCATGCACACACGTTAAATCCTGTTCCGCTTTTCGTAAGAGTAGGCCATTGTGTGCCGGTGGGAATAGATGACAAGATTTACAAAACTGCATACACACGGGGACTGAATGTAAAAAAAGCGCATGAGTGCTTATTTTATTATCCTCGATATAAAATAATGAAATATAAAAGAATAAAATAAAAGAATAAAATAAATAAAGAATAAACACACACACATGCGTACACATACGCCCGTGCACGCACTCACACATGCATGTATGCCCAAACACGCACACGTATGCACACACATACACACACTCACATACACTCACATACACACACATATATATACAGACGTGCGTAGGCGCGTGTGCACGCACACACACACATACACGCAAATACACACACACACACACACACACACACACACACACACACACACACACACACACACACACACACACACACACACACACACACACACACACACACACACACACCTGGAGATTCG
>JASPKP010002567.1:10000-17500 GCA_030674155.1 Stramonita haemastoma
TTTTTTTTGTGGTTTTTTGTGGGGGGGCTTTTTGATTTTGGGGTTTTTATTTTATTTTTTTTCTTTATTAATATTATTATTTATTTTATTTATTATTATTATTTTATTTATTTATTTATTTATTTTTGCTGTCGTTTTTTCTTGACCATTTGCTGCCATTTCCCCCACCACCCCCTTTTCCCCTCAGTTGTTTTATCTGGCATACTCTTCAAATAAGCCTAGAAATTAACACTGTTTTCACTAGATCTAATTCGTGGTAGGTCTTTTTGCACCCCCCCCCCCCCCCACACACACACACACACACACAACGCAGGCACGCACACACACACACACACACACACACACACACACACACACACACACACACACACACACACACACACACACATCTTTTCCTGGTATATAAAAAGAAGGTGTGTAAGAAGGTAACTTAATCTAAATAGCAATGCGTTTTGATAGTCAGATCTCAATTCTGCAATGGAATTGTAGATCATTAGGAAAAAACCTTGATTACTTGCAGCAGCACTTAGCCTCAAATACTTGTCAAGTTCTTCTTCTTCAGTCTCTAAATGTTAAAAGAACTAAGTTACCAAGACTGAAGCAGTTTTATTACCCACCTGTCTGTGAACAACAACATCAGACAGAGTCAAAAATTAATACAGCAATATATATTCATATTGGTTTATACTATTGCTTAATAAAGTCACCTGTGCCAAAAACTGCACAAGATATTTTCTCATGCGCTGCCAGTATCAAGTTTTCAGAATCTTTAACAGTGAATTGTGTATCAGTGTATTTACCCAAAGGGCCTGTAAATGATAACACTGATTGGTTAAAAATTGTTAATAACCAACTTGAAAAATGGCTAATTAGTGGTGATTTTAATAGTCATTCACCTTTTTGGGAAAATGGATGTACGAATGTGACCAGTAACAGGCTTGTCGAAAATATCGTTGATTCATCATTACTATTACTTAATGATGGATCATGTACTAGAATTCCAGACATTCCAACTCACCGGCCAACTGCCATAGATCTAACAATGATCTCACCTAAACTTGGGTTAACATGTTCGTGGAAAACATGTAATGAAACTCTAGGTAGTGATCATATCCCTATATGTATCACTTTTAATGAAAAGTTTTATGCAGAAAGTGCAAACCCAGATATTATCCCAAAATACAACTATAAAAGAGCAAACTGGTTCATGTTCACAAACACTCTTCAAAATCTAGAGACAACTGATTCAAGTGAAAATGATATTGATAGGCTGTACACTTCCTTTTGTTCTTCTATCTTAAAAGTAGCTTCTCAATCAATGCCTAAAGTAAACATAAATAGTAGGAAAAACTGCAATAATGTAGGCAATGTGTGGTGGACTGAAGAGTGTGACAAAGCAGTTAATCAGAAAAAAAGAATGTTCAAGCAATATATTCGTGAAAAATCAGTTGCTAATCACAAGGCCATGAAGTTTGCCAATATAGGGTGCAACAGAGTTATAGAACAAGCTAAAAAATCTTACTGGACAGCATTTTGTAAATCAAATATTGTAAAACATAACGATACTAAAAAGATATGGAGACATTTAAAGGTTATGCGAGATGGAATAAAACTTCCAGATTATCCCATTTGTTTACAAAACAATAAATTTCCTCCATTAAAAGAAAAGGCTGAAGCATTTGCTGATTTCTTTTCTAAAACAAGTAGACTGGAGGGTCTTTCTCAAAGACAGAGAGACTTTAGAGAACAGGCAGAAAAATCAGATAGTTATAATGACCCTGTTTCAAATAATAACCATTTTTTGAATGCTCCATTAACTCTTCAAGAAATGAAGGACGCCATATCATCTTTATCATCCAAACATACATCAGTTGGCTTCGACGCTATCTCAAATGAAATGATTAAACATTTGCCAGACCAATGGGTAAACAGCCTCCTGAATATATTTAATAGGTGTTGGGAGAGTGGCATTTAACCAGAAGTCTGGAAACAGTCAATTATTGTCCCAATTCTCAAAAACGGTAAGCCAAACACCAGTATAAATAGTTACAGGCCTATAGCACTTACATCTCATGTCTGTAAACTGCTAGAAAAAATTGTCTTGAACAGACTTATTTATTATTGTGAAAAAAATAACATTATTCCTGTTAATCAAGCCGGTTTCAGGAAAGGAAGGTCATCAGTCGACCATCTTGTAAAATTAACCACTCAAATTAAGTATCAGTTTGCCAGGCGAAAATGTCTTTTGGCAACATTTTTTTATGTTACCAAAGCCTACGATCAAGTATGGCACTCTCGATTATTGTATAAACTTAAAACTATTGGATTATCAGGGCACATGTATAACTTTTTTAAAGATTTTCTGGGAAACAGAAAAATTAGGACTAGAATAGGGACTACATATTCATCTACAAAGTCTCTTCAAATGGGCATTCCACAGGGGTCAGTTATTGCTCCTTTATTATTCAACATCTTAATGCATTACTTACCAGACACATTATCTAAGCATGTAGAATTAGCTCAATACGCTGATGATATTTGTATGTGGATGAATGTAGCAATGAAAAAGAATACTCCTGCAAGATCATTGAACTACATTAAAAAGTTGTATCAAAATGAACTTAATATGATAGCAAACTATATGAATGAAAATGGGTTACTTCTATCAACTGAAAAAACACACATGGTTCTTTTTAATAATGGATCAAATCCAACACAATTGCCTAGCTTTCGAATAGGTAATGGAATTTTAGAATACAAGCAAACAGTCAAATTTCTTGGAGTATTTCTTACAACAAAATTGACATGGAACCATCACATTGAGTACATTCTGAATAAAGCAAGGAAAACTTTAAATATTCTGAAAGTTATTAGCAAACAGTCATGGGGTCAGGATATTCTTACCTTACTGCATCTTTCAACGTCTTTAATTCGTTCAAAATTGACGTATGCCCAAGAAGTATTTTTCAATGCTCCAAAATATATGTTAAAAAAACTTCAAAGTATAGACTGTAGAGCATACAAACTGGCTCTAGGTCTCCCAGTCCATGCCTCCTGTATAAAAACATATAGTGCATCTGGAATTCTACCACTAGAAAATCAACGAAGGACTGCTTGTTGTAAATTTGTCCTTAGAAGTCAAACTGTTAAAAATAATTTGCAATCGGCAATAAATCTTAAATCTGATAGAGATTTTCCGAAGAGAGCAAGATTGATATCCTCTAATACCACATTAGGTACATATACATCTCAAACATTTTTAAATGCCGGATACAATCCTAATACAAATATTGCTAAAAGAGATGAAGTATCCCCCACTCCAACTTGGGAACTCAAAAGAGCTCAGTTTGATATAAATCATATTGACTTAATAAAGAATTGTAATATAAATCTAGTGTCTTCACAAGCAAAACTTCATTTGGAAGAATATTATTCTAACCATTTAAAAGTTTTCACAGATGGCTCAGTCTTAAACAATAATGCTGGTGCTGCATACATTATATCAGAGCTGAAATTGGAAAAATCATTTCATCTTGGGGGGAATATTTCAATTTTTACAGCAGAACTCATAGCAATATTAATGGCACTCAATTTCTTAATCGATTTCCCTAGAGCTGTTTTCCGCATTCTTTTTTGTGTTGATTCAAAATCAGTAATTCAAGCCATCAGCTCTATGCAAACAAGAGTTAGATCAGAACTTGTTAATGAGATTTGTCATTTAATTCATCTCCTCACCTTAAAAGGTTCAGATATAACTTTTTGTTGGATTCCATCTCACTCTGGTATATATTACAATGAAAAAGTTGATATTTTAGCAAAAAATGGGGCAAAACAATTGATAGATGTGGAAAATTTGACACTTCATCTGTCACTACAAGAATGTTATCAGATCGTGGAAAAAGCACAACAAAAGTTATTCCAATATGAAAAAAAGAAACTTGGTTGTCTTGGTGTATATGAAGGGATGGTAAAATTTCAGTCTTTTGTTAAAATATATGAAACAGATTTTTATTGTATAAGAGAAATTGTTTCTCTGGCTTGCAGATGGGAAATGAACTGTTTGAAAACAAAATATGTTGGACATGTATCTTGCATATGTGGACATAGTATAACTGTTGATCATATATTGATGTGCCGCATGCTGAAAAGTTATATACCTGTTCTTACCTCATCATCCTCATCAGAGATATTCAGTGATCCATTACTGAGGTATACATTTTTCAAATCATTACTGCACTGTTCTATTGGTTCTTTATTATGATTATTATGGACTTAAAAGTCATTTCCTTTTGTTGATTAGATTTTTCTCTTGTTGGTTATAGTTGTAAATAGTTTTATTGTTCATGCGTTAGATCTTGTTTAGAATTTGGAATTTTTACTATTCTGTATTGCAGAATTATGTACATTTGTTGTTATTTTATTTTTATTTTTTTCTTAACTGTTCTGTGTAGATTAAGTGAACTAACCCACTTCCCCACTTCCAAAACTCCTCCTCCTACCCCCGCCCCCCTCCCTACATACACACACACTCACACACCTACACTTTTTTTTTTCTTTTTTTTCTTTTTTTTAAATGTCTAATATCACATTTTGTGAAAAGACGTAAAATGAATCGAACACATACACCCACAAACACAAACACACACATACACACATACACCCACAAACACACACACACACACAAACACACACACACACACACACACACACACAACACACACACACACACACACACACACACACACACACACACACACACACACACACACACGTGACGACGATAAAAAAGCCTATCATATTGCAAGAGGAAACACATTTCTGTTTTGAATTTTGAAAACTAACGTCTAGAAAGACTGTTTGCTTCCAATTTCAAAGAGCGTCACGTTTCCTAAAAGAGAGAGCTAGACTGCAGAATCTGTTTTGACGAAAGTTAATCACGTTTGGCTCTGATCTCTTGAAATGTTTTTATGGGGGGGGGGGGGGGGGACTGTTTTTAGTTGTTTGAGTTTTTCTTTGTGTGTTTTGTTTTGTTTTTACTTCTTACACTCTTCAAAAATCTGCGCACTCACTTACACTGTCTAGAGTCTTCTTTTTTACGTCGTCGTCGTCGTCGTCGTCGTCGTCGTCGTCGTCGAACGCTCAGACAGCAGCTTTAAGTGACTGTCATATGATATGAGTGAAAATGTGTTGCGTTGCTGTGAAGTTAGTTAAGCGCCTGACATGTTAGGCCCTTGCAGCATTTAATAATATAATAATAGTAAAATAAAATGGAGGCTTATACAGCGCGAATTCCCAAAAAACATGGGCTCACCACGCTGTACAATCAAATCAATTTAAATAGGTTACATATGAACGTGAAAAATTTGACTAGCACAAAAAAGATAAGGAAAAATGCATGCACATACAATACAAAGCATATTACATGACCAGACAATAAAAGTAAGATAAAAGCAATATCATCAAAAAATGTGCAGTGCAGTACAATGCATACACACACTCATACACACACACACATACACACACACATACACACACAAAAAAACACACACATACACAAAACACACAACACGGAATAACAAAGAAAACGGCGCATTCACGGATTTACCCTACATATACTCACATTAACCCAAAAAAATAAGATGAAGTAAAATAGAAATGAAGAACCTTATCATATCCTAAAAACAGCAAAAGACCAGCACTAGAGTCAGAGATGATTTCAGGAGTGGAAGAGAAGCGTTATCAATAAAGCTTTTTCTTGGTGGACAAAAATAAAAAAAGGAAGGGAAATGGAGCAAGAAGGCAGAACATAGACTACAAGAAAGAGGTGACAGGAAGAAAAAGAACAAGACACACTCAAAGACAGGGATTAGAAAAAAAAAGGAATTTCTAGCACAGAATTTCACGAAGGTTGGGGGCGAGGAGATACTGTTTATACTGACAGGCATCCCTCACAGGGGTTAGAGGTCAGACCCGAGCTCTGTAGCCCTATCTCTACACCACGTTCCTTCATGAATATGGGTGTTCTCTTGATGGGGGCATAACACGGGGCAGGGTGGGCACAGCTTCAAGATGTGGCGAATGCGGTAGGGGTGTGGACGACCAGTGTGATAGCTAAGCTTTGTTGTCTGCGTCCTCCGCTTAATTAAAGGGGTGGCAATTCCATTCAATTCAAACATTTTATTAGGCTATCTCACAAATAGAAAAATTCATGTGGGTTACAAGCCGTGCACATAAAAAAGTAAATAGGAAAAAACATTTCTCACTGAGGAATGACACAGCACAGTGTGCAACCATCACCTCGCACACACTACAAGACAGTATCCATACCAATACCAATAAAAGCGCTTTATCAAAGAGGAATTTGTGTGGTTACAATTTATATAATGCATAAAAAGATAAAGAGAAACATTTATCACCCAAAGCAATAAGATTCAACCATTAAGAACAGATACCCACGCACGCACGTACTCACAGACACACACACACACACACACACACACACACACACACACACACACACACACACACACACACACACACAGACACACACACACACACACACACACAGACACACACACACACACACACACACACACACACACACACACACACACACACACACACACACATGTACGCATAGTCGCATGCCAATGCACACATGATTACAACATGTCATACAATAAGAGCACTATCCCTTGATAAGATGTACATATAATACTTTAATTTTTCAAGAGGATATTTTTTAAAAAAAAACAAAGGCATTGCACGTACGTTAACTTCGAATGAGACTATAAACCGAGGCCCCGCGTGCGAACGCACGCAGTACATCTTGCGCACACGTTAAATCCTTTTCCACTTTTCGCAAGAGTAGGCCAGTGTGCCGGTGGGAACAGATGACATTTACAAAACTGCACACACACACATGGGGACTGGATGTAAAAAGCACATGAATGCTTATTCCAGTATCCTAGATGTTATGAAAGAATAAATGAATAAATAAATAAATAAATAAATAAATAAAATAAGTTGGAAGGCTAGACTGGTCATAAGCTGCTCTGAAGACAGAATATGTCAGCTGAAGCCAGCAGGCAGACCTCTGCTCCTTCAGTTTCACAATCACAGCAGAAGGGAGACAGCTACTAAGCATTCCTCCAAACACTAATGGACCGGGGATACAGAAATAAGGTAAAGTGGTAAAGGTGTCCCATAGCCTAAGTGGTCGTAGGGGAGCGAGGCGTCAGAGAGCTCAGCTTCTCTAGGAGCCAGCATATTGAGGGCGGCGCCCATCTCCTCTCCCTCGCTGCTTTACCTTCCCTGACCCTAAAGAGGGCAGGTGCCCCATTTACAGCTGGGGAACTGGGGGAACTGTACTGAAGCCAAGACGCACAAACGGTCACCCATCCAACTGGTAACCACACTCGACGCTGTTTAACTTGACTTAGGGAAAGCGAGTGCGCTGACCACGTACCTATCCCACCCCCTCTTTAAAAGAGTGGGGTT
>JASPKP010002568.1:7500-10000 GCA_030674155.1 Stramonita haemastoma
GTCAGAAACTTGACAAAATGTATGATGAGTTTCTAAAACGCTGAAGTTGTGCATTATATTGAACTTACATTGATTAAAGATAATTATGTTCTTGTTTTTTCACCTGGGGGGTGGGGGGGCTAACGCACTTTGTCGCAATTTGTGACAAAATGCTTCAACCCCCCTCCCCCCCCCACCCCCTCCTGGGGAATCAATGCATTTTGTGGAAAATTGCAACAAAGTGCGTTGTTGCGACAAACAGTGGCAGAACAACGCGTACACATTTTGAACTGAAGTTTATATAGTACCTCTACCAGCCACAGCAAGAGCCCTAGTTGTTTGGGAAAAAGATTGGGGATAACACGTTTTACTCTGACTCGTGAGGGATATAATTGAAAGACTGACTGGTGTAAGTTTTCAGCTGTAATATTTTGATGCCTGAAGAATATACATTTTGACTTCGTGAAGAATACATTTTGAGAGACTGACTGGTGTAAGTTTTCAACTGTAGGATTATACATTGACTTCGTAAGTAAGACACTTTTTTAAAAAACTGACTGGTGTCAGTTTCTAGCTGTAATGCTTTTACAGGACGTGACAACTCAGTGGTCAGAGCTCTCGCTTTCCCCAAGCTAAGGTTAGGTAGTATCAAGCGTAGTTACCAGGTGGATGGGTGACAATTTGCGCTCCTTGGCTTCAGTACAATCCCCCAGTTCACCCAGCTGTAAATGGGTACATGCCCTTTTTAGGGTTAGGAAAGGTAAAGCAGCAAGGGAGAGGAGATGGGTGCCTCCCTCAATATGCTGGCCCCTGGAGAAGCTGAGGTCTCGACGCCTCACTCCCCTACGACCCCATAGGTTATGGGACACCTTTACTTTTACCTCTTTTACCAACACATTGACCTCCAAAGAACACATATTTTGAGAGACTGGTTTAAATTTTCAGCTGTAATAGGGTGACTTATAAAGAAAACTATTAAGAGACTGACTGGTATAAAATTTCAGCTGTAATACGTTCGCTCGTAAAGAACATAATTGAGAGACTGACTGGTTTAAAATTTCAGCTGTGGGACACCTGGGCTTAGGGCTGTGGCAGAAAACTTGGGGAGAAAGCAGATTAAATATTTGATCGACAAATATGGCGTTACCGGTCACCAAATTGCCGCTACATGTGCCTCCACTTCAAGAAGTTGCACAGGGTGAGTTTTTGTTTGTTTGTTTGATTGATTGATTGATTGTTTGTTTGTTTGATGTATTGTTTGTATGTTTGTTTGTTTTGTTAAAGGTTAAAGATCTGTCAGTTGCTATTTCGTAGTAGGAGACCTGTCTTTGGGTTGTTGTGTGTTGTTGTTGTGTGTTGGTGGTGGTGGTGGTGGTGGTGGTTGTGGTGGCTGTGGTGAGTTAGTGTGTAAGTAAGTGAGTGAGTGATTGAGTGAGTGAGTGTGTGTGTGTGTGTGTGTGTGTGTGTGTGTGTGTGTGTGTGTGTGTGTGTGTGTGTGTCAGAGACAGAGACAGAAAAAGGGAGAGATAGGGAGAGAGACAGACAGGGAGAGACAGAGAGGGAAGGAAAACAAAGACAGAGAGAGACAGAATAGGTGTGTGTGTGTGTGTGTGAATGTGTGTGTGTATTTGTGTGTGTGTGTGTGTGTGTGTGTGTGTGTGTGTTGTGTGTGTGTGTGTGTGTGTGTGTATTTCGAGGATAGTGGAATAAGCACTCGCGCGCTTTTTATAACAGTGACATAGATAATAATGATAATGACGACGATAAAGATAATTACATTTGGAGTTTATATAGCGCTATCAAAGCGCTTGCATTCAGCTTATAAGACATGCAAACAATTACAATGAGTTTCACAAATTCAAATTTACACACACACACACACACACACACACACACACACACACACACACACACACACACACACACACTGGAAACAGTCGCACACATGCGCTCGCATTTTTTATGATACAAACCAATGGTTATAACACGTTGTATGATAAGAGAAATATCAATTAAATCAATACTCTATTCCATTAAGATATTGAATACAGTCTAAAAAACAACAAAAAAACCCCAGTCATTTATTCATTCATTCATTCATTCATTGACAGTGTTGCAGAGTGGACTGCAGAAGAATTTTAGCAGTGTGTCTGTCAGTGTGGTCGACTGTCCGGACCTGACCCAGAAACCTTTCAACCTGTCTGCTGAGGGTAATGTATGTTAGTGTGTATTGTTGTTGTTGTTATTGTCTTCAATTTAACGTTTATTCACTCTAAGTGATATTAGATCGTGTGTGTGTGTGTGTGTGTGTGTGTGTGTGTGTGTGTGTGTGTGTGTGTGTGTGTGTGTGTGTGTGAGTGCACGCGCGCGCGTACGTGTGTGTGTATGTGTGAGAGAGTAGTGTGTGTGTGTGTGTGTGTGTGTGTGTGTGTGTGTGTGTGAGAGAGAATAGTGTGTGTGTGTGTGTGTGTGTGTGTGTGTGTGTGTGTGTGTGTGTGTGTAAAAGCTCGTGCGTGTGTGT
>JASPKP010002568.1:17500-22665 GCA_030674155.1 Stramonita haemastoma
TCGTGAATTGTGGTTATTCTTCATGTGTTAAAGTTGAAAAATCTAGATCTAAAAATTGTGCTATGTTTTCATGATACGATTTTAAACTTGAGTTCTCTTCGGAATTTTGAGATTTATAGATCTGTTCGTGTAAATTCAGTTTTGTTCCAAATGTTAGGAGCTTTTGAAAGTCTTGATTGTGTTCTGTTCCAAATATTCAGAGATTTACGTGACTAGATCTATGAATTGTGTTTAACAAAAGTATTAACAATTATTGTCTTTTTTTCATGTATTCAAGAGTTTAAAGATCTACATAATTATTATGTACTTGTGTTATTTCCCCAACTACCGATCTGGATCTGAGCAAAATTGTGTTCTGCTGAAAAGAGATCTGAATATTGTATTGATATAACAAATTCTCTAACATGGAACAGATATGTACCTGCAAGCTGTGCTCTGTTCCCAATAGATCTGAGTTAAGCATTAAAATGTCTGAGATCTGCAATTTCAGGGTTCGCACAAGTCCCTAAAAAGCCCTAAAAAGCCCTAATTTTGGGAAAGCTAAAATAGGGCCCCTAAAAAGCCCTAAAAATGAGACATATTGCCCTGGAGGCCCTAAAAAGCCCTAAAAATGGAAGTCATGTGTGAGATTTTATTTTTAAAATTAAAAAATATATATCCAAAATAAAACTTTGGAGAAATAAATCCGAGAAGCGTGTCCGAAGATCGTATTATCGCTGATAGAATGCTTGTCGTCTGCTACTCGCGTCGGGCCACCTATTTCGTAAAGGGAGGTAATAGTAAATGTGATCGCTTTGCTTCGCAAAAAGTGGTGTGCAACCTTGTGCACCTTCCGTATTTGTTCCGGAAAAAGTTGTAAAATAAGAAAATACAGTTTAATTAATAAAAATCCAATTTTTGTCTTTAAAAAAATCCGAAAATCAAAAATATAGTCTTCTATCGTTAAGCGATGAGATGCATTATGTCGTCTGCTAGATCCTATCGTTCAGTTGTCTCCCCTTATAGCGCATGCGCACAGCATATTTCAAAACAAAATGGCGGAAAGTAGTGTACACTTTCGTGGAAAAAACAGATCGAACTGACACACTTACAAGCAAAGAAAGACGCGGAATAAACGCAAAATGACGCTAACAGTCCATGATGGGGCTAGAAGAGGTACAGTTGCCGATATAGATGCACAAACAGAAAAATTGGTTCGTTTTGCCGAGAAATGTTTAAAACTTGGGCTATGTCTCTTGATAGTGAAAGTTGAGCTTTCATTAGCAAATGGTGTCGGAAATTGGAACACGGTCGGAAAATAACAAACCACGGCACTTTAGTTATAGAAGCACTAATTTCTTGGCAAATCATGGAACAGTAACCCTTTCGCATCATCGGGAAATCAGTTGATCGTTAAAATGGCAGAGTGACTGTTCTAAAGTTACATCGTGTGGAACACAGCCTCCGCTGTACCGGACAGCCGGAAAGTACACACATACACAGAACTTGTTTTTTGGCCATGCAAACTGTCATGGTGAGTTCACTCTGAAATCAGATGAATTTTTAATCTGCTTTTGAACGGGGGCTTCAACTTGATTTTAAAATGAGAAAGACATAGGATCTTCTTCAGTCTTCATAAGAGTGTATTGATCTCGCTCTCTCTCCCTCTCCCTCTCACACACACACACACACACACACACACACACTTCTCTCTCTGTCTCTGTCTCATTTTCTCCACCTCTCCCTGTTTCTTACACGCACAGACACACACACACACACAACACACACACACACACACACACACACACCTCTCTCCCCCCCCCTTTCTTTCTCTCTGTTTTTTTCTCTCTGTTTCTCTATGTGTCAGTACTTACTTTCTCTTTCTTCCTGTATCTGCATTAGTGCACATTTGTCTAGAAATATACTAATTTTGCTATGTGATTACTAGGGTATAGAACCTCCTTCAGATTGAAGAAATGACAGAAAGTCATTCTTGGAGAGCTTATTTTAAGGCAGAAATTGCTTTAGTATCAAAAACTGAAATTAGCTCAAGGAGAGGCTGTTAAACAGGCTGGAATTGTTGAAAAACCTTCAGCTTCAGGGGGCGTTGCCCCCTGACCCCCACAAGAAGCTCTGCCCCTTGACCCCACCAGGGGGCAAAGCCCCCTGGACCCCCCCCCTTTTCAGAGTTTTTTGACTCTGTCAATTCCCACCCCTGACGCACACACACACACACACACACACACACACACACACACACACACACACACACACACACACACACACACACACACACACTCACTCTCACTCACTCACTCACTCACAGTCACAGCTTATTCCATTATCCTCGATATAAAAGAATCAATCAAATAAATCAAAACAGTCACACACATACACACGCACACACACACACACACACACACACACACACACACACACATTGTTATCCCCCCCCCCCCTTCCCTCTTTAGGACTCTGCTGCCTCTCACCTCCTTGTCTCTTGTTGTATCCATGATTGAAAGACATTCTACTCTAGAATAACATGAAGTAGTGTCAGTATCCACCATACAGTTTCACATAAGGTGACTTTGCTCACTTGACTCTGTTTGAGGTTGATATATATATATATATATATATATATATATATATTATATATATATATATATATATATATATATATATATATGTATGTGTGTATATATATGTGTGTATGTATATATATGTGTGTGTAAGGAAAGGTGTATTTAGGTTGCTATCTATATATTTGTTACCCCGCGGCTAGGCCCTAAATTTGGATTAAAAGGCCCTAAAAAAAAGACCCTAAAAAGCCCTAAATTTTGCTCCACCAAGTCTGTATGAACCCTGAATTTGTACTTCAGTCTTAACAGTCAGGCTACGCAGTTAAAGACTGCAGTTAAAGACTACAGCGTTCTAGTCTGCACGGTGATTAGTTTTAGGATAATATAATTGTCCTGTTACAAAACTTCAAGACTGTATAAAGCTTTAGATCTGTAAAATGTGTTCTGTCAATGGTTGAGTTTAAAGATCCAGAACTGTAAATCATGTTTTATTTCAAAAGATGTTGGATAATTACACTGCCTTGAAAATGAATGAGGCTTTAAACCGAGGCCCCGTGTGCGAACGCATGCAGAACATCTTGCGCACACGTTAAATCCTGTTCCGCTTTTCGTAAGAGTAGGCCATCGTGTGCCGGTGGGAACAGATGACAATATTTACAAAACTGCATACACACGGGGGACCGGATGAAAAAAGCACACTATTGCTTATTGCTTATTCTGTTATCCTCGATATAAAAGAATAAATAAATAAATAAATAAATGAATCAGTTCAATCCTGTAACAGTGCTTAGAAATATCTGGAACTAATATTCTGTTTCAAATATTCGAAAGTTTATCATTTGTGTCTTTTCTTTTTTTTTTTTTTTTTTTTTTTTGATGATATCAGTGCTGTCAACAGATCGCAGCTTTTGGATTACACTTGGTATGAGGGAGAATAAACTGAATTTTAAGGCCCCCTCCCCCCACCCACTTATCCCCTATGAGCTCAGGGATTCACCAAAGGTGAGATTTTTGCATGTGTGCCTGCCATTAAGGTAGCTACATTCCATCTTCAGCGATAAGGCTTTTTTTTTTTTAATGAAGTTGACTTAAAATCAAGCATTTCTGATGATTAATTTGTGCATTATGTTAAACTATTTCATTTGAAAGACTGTTTGCTCATTTTCGATGTATGCCCTATTCTAGTCATTCTGTAATAATAATAATTTAAAAAAACCCATTAAGGGTGGTTTTATTCCAGCATATTCCTTTCAAATGTAAATCTGGCTGTTTTTTTAAAAAAAAACAAAATTGTTAAGAAACTAGTTTGTATTTATTGAACCATTTTGTGCCCTGATAAGTTTAATGTTTTGTGGGCCTATCTGATTCCTTAATTAATTCAATCTCAAATAATGCGTACAGGGTTTTTTGGTATGAAAAAAACATATGTGGATATTTTCATGTCGTGAAATGCAATACATCATTAGATTCAAGACATTAAAAATACTTAAAACTTTAGATATTTGTGTGTGTGTGCATGTGTGTGTGTGTCAAAGTGTGGTCAAAGTGTGTGTCAAAGTGTGTGTGTGTGTGTGTGTGTGTGTGTGTGTGTGTGTGTGTGTGTGTGTGTTGCATCACTGAAATAAAACTGCACATTTTCTTATTGATTTTTTTCTCTCCATTTCAGCATTTTCGCTTACTGCTAAGTCAAAAGTGGGAGTTTTTCATGTGATGAAGGAACTCTCTCATTGTTGCGATACCTATTTGCTGAGAGAGAGGAGGATTAGAAAAGAATGGACTAATGCGAGGAAAGGAAGAGAGGGGGTAGGTGTCCTTGTCACAGGGACATAATTTTGTACAGTATTAGTACAGGGGGATGGGATAGCTCAGTGGCCAGAGCATTCGCTTTCTCCCAGCTAAGATTAACCAGCATCGAGTGTGGTTACCAAGTGGATGGGTGACCATTTGCGCGCCTTGGCTTTAGTACAGTCCCCCAGTCCACCCAGCCGTAAATGGGTACCTGCCCTCTTTTAGGGTCAGGGAAGGTAAAGCAGCGAGGGAGATAGGATGGGCGCCACCCTTAATATGCTGGCCCCTGGAGAAGCTGAGGTCTCTGATGCCTCGCTCCCCTACAACCATATAGGTTATGAAAACACCTTTACCTTTTACCTATTTATCAGTTCAGAGTGTAATTTATGTTGTCATCATTGTCATTATCATTGTCATCCTGACATTATCCTTACCAGACTGCTGTAGAGTTGATGACTTTTATGTCCAGTTTTATTTGATGAAAGTGGATGTTATGAAAATTTAGATTTCTCATTTTACACACACACCACACACACACACACACACACACACACACACACACACACACACACGTCACATTAGGTGAACATATATAAAATCAAAGACACACACACATTTACACAATTGTTCATGTACACACAATTCTCTCTCTCTCTCTCTCTCTCTCTCTCTCTCTCTCTCTCTCTCTCTCCTCTCTCTCTCTCTCTCTCTCTCTCTCTCTCTTCTCACACACACACACACACACTCTTATAAAATCAGAAACCCATGATCTTTTCAATATTTTACTTTTCAATATAAAAATCATACATCATGCATGTG
>JASPKP010002569.1:7500-15000 GCA_030674155.1 Stramonita haemastoma
CTATGTCATGTGTGTGTCTATGTCATGTGTGTGTGTGTGTGTGTGTGTGTGTGTGTGTGTGCATGTGTGTGCGTGTGTGCAGGCCAACGCCAGTGAAGCCACACTGACCTGTTTACTGGCCGCCAGAACACTGACCCTCAGAAAACTTCAGAAAGGTCAGCGTGACGTCACTCTGGGTCACGTGCTGGACAGACTGGTGGCTTACTGCTCCGATCAGGTCAGGCGTCCATCTTGGAAGAAAGTAACTCTGCTTTCTCCTGCCTCTCTGTGTCATAAACTGTTTAGTTCTGTTTGGTTTTCTTTCAAATAGTTATTTGACTGTTTGTCTGTCTGTGCATGTCTCTCTGTCTTATCTCTCTGTCTGTCTGTCTGTCTGTCTGTCTGTCTGTCTGTCTGTCTGTCTGTCTGTCTGTCTCTCTCTCTCTCTCTCTCTCTCTCTCTCTCTCTCTCTCTCTCTCTCTCTCTCTCTCTCTTCCTCTCTCTCCTCTCTCTCTCTCTCTCTCTCTCTCTCTCTGTCTTATGTCTGGGAGAAAAAATCAATATAAATATGGCTACTTAAAATCATAACAAAATGAGAACCATTATCTTTGTTTATGCATATAGCTAGATAGATTTAGAATAATAGTTATTGTGATTGTGTTTGATACAAATGCCCCTTTACGTGGATGATGTGCTTTGGTTTCATGATTTTTTCAAAGAAATTGAAAATGATAATTATGATGTAGTTTCGAATTTTTCATGATTTTTTTCAAAGAAATTGAACATGATAATTATAATGTATTTTTGAGTTTTTCCATGATTTTTTCAAAGGAATTGAACATGATAATTATGATGTATTTTCGAGTTTTTACATGATTTTTTTCAAAGAAATTGAACATGATAATTATGATGTATTTTCGAGTTTTTTACATGATTTTTTCAAAGAAATTGAACATGATAATTATGATGTATTTTCGAGTTTTGCCCATTGCCGGACACTTGTCAACTATCCCACACCAACCATATGTATTGTGGCCCAAGGCCGATGTATATTAAATTTCTGAGTTCCGAGTTCTCTCTCTCTCTCTCTCTCTCTCTCTCTCTCTCTCTGTATGTCTCTCTCTCTATGTCTCTCTCTCTCTCTGTTATGTCTCTCTCTCTGTTTCTCTCTCCTCTCTCTCTCTCTCTCTCTTCTCTCTCTCTCTCTCTCTCTCTGTCTTTCTTTCTCTCTCTCTCTCTCTCTCTCTCTCTCCCTCTCTCCTCTTCTCCTCTCCCTCTCTCTCCCTCTCTCTCTCTCTCTCTCTCTCTCTCTCTCTTCTCTGTTTCTCTCTCTGTTTCTCTCTCTCCCCTCTCTCTCTCTCTCTCTCCTCTCTCTCCTCTCTCTCTGTCTGTCTCTGTCTCTGTCTCTGTCTGTCTCTCTCTATATATCTCTCTCTGTCTCTCTCTCTGTCTCTCTGTCTCTCTCTCTCTCTCTCTCTTCTCTCTCTCTCTTCTCTCTTCTATATATATATATATATATATATATATATCCATCTCTCTCTCTCTCTCTCTCTCTCTCTCTCTCACACACAACACACACACACACACACACACACACACACACACACACACACACACACACACACACACACACACACACACACACACATACACACACACACACACACACACACACACACACACACACACACACACCCGTTAATCTCACATACACATTAATTTTTCATTCAACTTCAACAGGCTCATCCCTCAGTAAACAAAGCAGCTCTGATCAGCGGAGTGCGCATGCGTGCTCTGGAGACAGACGAGAAGGGGTCATTACGCGGGGTCACCCTGAAGGCCGCCATCTTGGAAGACAAAGCCAAGGGACTGATTCCTGTTTTTGTGAGCGGTTTTGTTTGTTTGTTTTTTCCTTTAATCAGTAAAAAAGAGGGAGAAAGAGAGAGAGAGAGAGAGAGAGAGAGAGAGAGAGAGAGAGAGAGAGAGAGAGAGAGAGAGAGAGAGAGACAGACAGACAGACAGACAGACAGACAGACAGACAGACAGACAGACAGACAGACAGAGACAGAGAAAGAGAGAGATATCATTGGTTTATATAGATGTTACTCAGAATTCGGAACAATGATTATGATATCATTGATATATTGTTGTTGTTGTTGTTGTTGTTATTGTGTTGCCTCTTAGGGGTGAGCTAGATTATACACTCTGTGCCGCTCATCCCTCTCAATTGGGAATCCCTTTCAGACTGGGGTGGGGGGGGGGGGGGGGTAGCTAGCTCAGTGGTCAGACCACTCGCTTTCCCTAAGTTCAAGAGTTAAGCAGCATCGAGCGAGCGTGGTTACCTGTTGGATGGGTGACAGTTTGCGCTTCTTGGCTTCATCAGTACAGTCCCCCCCCCCCAGTTCAACCCAGCTGTATTTTTGTCTCTCCTTGGCTAGAGCTCGAAGGTTCACCCATGTGAGAGTTTAGGTATGAAACAGTTTTTTGTACACCATTAAGGTAACTGCATTCCAACTTCGGACATAGGTGGTTTTCATATATTTTTTTAAATTTATTTATTTTATTCTTTTATATCGAGGACAGTGGAATAAGCACTCGTGTTTTTTTTCATCCTGTCCCTGTGTTTATGCAGTTTTGTTAATATTGTCACCTGTTCCCACCGGCACACAATGGCCTACTCTTACAAAAAAGCGTACTAAGATTTAACGTGTGGGAAAGATGTTCTTGGTGCATTGGCACTTGCGGGCCTCGGTTTACAATCTCATTGGAATAACTTTTTGGGAGAGTGGAGTCAGCACTATGTTGTAATCCTCCTTCACAGTGGGGAATCACTATGAGACAGGGGCCATGTGTGTGTGTGTGTGTGTGTGTGTGTGTCTGTGTGTGTGTGTGTGTGTCTGTCTGTCTGTCTGTCAAGTTAAAGTTGTGTGTGTGTGTGTGTGTGATTTCAGTGTTGTGCCACCAGTGGGTCTGTCAGCACCTGTGCCTTTGACAACTTGAGGGAAGTGGGCAGCGTGTGTGAGTATGACATTTCCTGATGCTATTGTTTTGTTTTCCCTCCCGTAGTATGAACCTGGGCGGGATAGCTCAGTGGCCAGCGTCCTTGCTTTCTCCCAGTCAAGTTAAGCAGCATTAAGCGTGGTTACCAGTTGAATGGGTGACCGTTTGCACACCTTGGCTTCAGTACAGTCCCCCAGCTCACCCAGCTGTCAATGAGTACCTGCCCTCTTTTAAGGTCAGGGAAGGTAAAGCAGCGAGGGAGAGGAGATGGGCACCGTCCTCAATATGCTGGCCCCTAGAGAAGCTGAAGTCTCTGATGCCTCGCTCCCCTACGACCTCAAACGGTTATGGGGAACACATATACCTTTTTAGTATTAACTTTGCTGATGGCATTACTGTTTATTTTCCCTCCTGTAGTTTGAACTTTGCTGGTGGTGCTATTATTTGTTTTCCATCCTGTAGTATGAGCCGCCGCTGTAGTCTAGTGGTTAGGGCGTTGGACTCGTAATCTAAAGGTTGCGGGTTGGATCCCAGATTTCGACTATGTCGTTGTGCCCTTGGAAAAGGCACTTTACTACGGCTATTTTCTCACCCCACCCAGGTGTAAAAGGGGTACCAACCTTGTGTTGGGAGTTAACCCTGCGTAGACTGGCGTCCTATCCAGGGGGGAGTCTATGACTCTCAGTCGCTTAACGCCACAGAAACCGGGATAAGCACCGGCCTGATGAGCCTTAGGCTCGGGACAGACTTTAACTTTAACTGTAGTATGGACTTTGCTATTGTTTGTTTTCCCTTATAAACTTTATTGGTGGTATTGTTGTTTGTTTTCCCTCCTGTTCCCTCGTTTTTGTTATTGTGTGATGGAGTGAGGATCTGTGTTAATGATTTGGATGTTTTGCTTTTTTTTGTGTGTGTGTGTGTGTGTGTGTGTGTGTGTGTGTGTGTTGTGTGGTGTGTGTGTGTGTGTGTGTGTTTGTGTGTGTGTTGTGTGTTGTGTTTGTTGTGTGTGTGTGTGTGTGTGTGTGTGTGTGTGGGGTGTGGTGGTGTTTTGTGTGTGTGGTGTGTGGTGTGTGTGTTGTGTGTTAAGTGTGTGTGTGTGTGTGTGTGTGTGTTGTGTCTGTCTGTCTGTCTGTCTCTCTGTCTGTCTGTCTGTCAGGTGAGGAACATCACCTATGGATGCACGTGGATGCCGCCTATGCCGGAAGTGCCTTCATCTGTCCAGAGTTCCGGCCCCTGATTGATGGCGTAGAGGTCAGCAGTGTTTCTTTGAAAAGGGATTTTAGACAAGGCACAGATAAAGCAGTTTATTTTTTTTGTTTTATTTATTTTCCATGCGTAATTGGAAAAGGCAAGTTAAGTGAAGACACATACATCTTCTCTATAAAAAAAATCATCACCTGTAAAGCAACCCACATTAAACGCTAACCATTAGCAACAAAGAGGCAAACACAAAACTACAAATCCATCAACATTATCATCAGCAGCAAAAAATATTTTTAAAAAACCACGCAAAATTGCAAATCCATCATCATCATCATCATCATCACCACCATGAGCAACAAAGAAAACAAACACAAAACTACAAACAAATCTATCAACATTATTATCATCAGCATCAGAAACAAAGAAGCAGAAACAGAACTGCAAATCCATCAACATTATCATCATCACCATGAGCAACAAAGAATCAAACACAGAACTGCAAATCCATCAACATTATCGTCATCATCAGCAAAAAACCAAAACAAAACAAAACCAAAAAACCCGCAAAATTACAAATCCATCAACATTATCCTCCTCCTCCTCCTCCTCCTCCTCCTCCTCATCATCATCATCATCATCATCAGCAGCAGCAGCAGCAGCAGCAGCAGCAGCAGCAACAATGAAACAGAAACAAAACAAACCCGCACCACCGGCACCAACAGCTATGAAAGAAAAACCAAACACAATCAAAAAACGTCATCAAAAGAAGAAAAACAACAACCAAAGATTAAACAATTTAAAACAAAAACAAACACAAAAAAGACTCTACAAAACATAAATGCCAACAACTTGGTAAATAATCGCCATTGTTCTAACGTGTAATTCTTCTTTTAAGAATAAGGTGTCCAGCTGCCTTTATTCATTTATTTATTTATTCATTTATCTATTTATTTATTTATTCATTTATTTATTTATTTATTCTTTTATTCTTTTATATCGAGGATAATGGACTAAGCACTCGTGTGCTTTTTTACATCTAGTCCCTGTGTGTATGCAGTTTTGTAAATGTCATCTGTTCCCACCGACACACAATGACCTACTCTTACGAAAAGCGGAACAGGATTTAACGTGTACGCGAGATGTTCTGCGTGCGTTCGCACACGTAAGGGGCCTCGGTTTAAAGTCTCATCCGAAGGACTTTTGGGAGGAGAGTGGGGTCAGCACTGATGTTAACTCTGGAGGAAAAAATCCCCCTCGAACGGGAATGGAACCCCGGTCGACATATTGCGAGCGCAATGTTCTGACCACTAGGCTATCAGCGCACTATGTCATGATTGTAACAATGTGCGTTACATCCTCAGAGTAAAAAAACAACAACAACAACAGATAAATAACAGATAAACAGATAAATAAACTGCAGACTAAATCAATAGAGAGGGGGACGAGGTAGCCTCGTGGTTAGAACATTGCGCTCGCGATCTAACGACCCGGGTTTGAATCGTGTTCGAGGGGAGTTTTCCCCTGGAGTTAGCATCAGTGCTGACTCCACTCATCCCAAAAAGTCCTTCGGATGAGACTATAAACCGAGGCCCTGTACGTGTGCGAACGCACGCACAACATCTTGCGCACAGGTTAAATCCTGTTCCGCTTTTCGAAAGTGCCGATAGGAGCAGATGACAAAATTGACAAAACTACATACACACGGGGATTGGATATAAAAAAAAAACGCCTGAATGCTTATTCCATTAGTCTCGATATCAAAGAATAATCAAATGTGATATATGTGTGATGTGTCCACAGTTTGCCACATCATTCAACTTCAACGCCCACAAATGGCTGAAAGTGACCTACGAATGCTCCCCACTATGGTTAGTATAGTATAGTATAGTAATAGTATAGTATAGTATAGTATAGTATAGTATAGTATAGTATAGTATAGTATAGTATTAGTATAGTATAGTATAGTATAAGTATAGTATAGTATAGTATATTAGTATAGCATGGCTTGTTGGTGTTGCTGTTGTTGTTGTTGTTTTGTTATTGTGGTCAGTATAGCATGGCTTGTCTGAGAGAGTCGGTCTTCTTTGCTTCTTTTCTTCTTATATTGTTGTTGCTGTTGTTGTTGTTGTTGTTGTTGTTGTTGTTGTCGTCGTTGTTATGGTCAGTATAGTATATCATGGCTTGTCTGAGAGGGTCTGTCCACTCTGCTTGTTGTTGTTATTGTTGTTGTTATGGGCGCCGTCCTCAATATACTGGCCTCTATAAAAGCTGAGGTCTATGACACCTCGCTCCCCTACGACCATATATATAGGTTATGGTACACCTTTACCTTTTTTACCTTTACCTGTAGGTATACTCTGGATTAGAAATAGACATTTATGTCTCCATTTTTTTGTAATATAACCTTGCCATACAGGCAGAAATCCCACACTACTTTCTGACTATCAGAAGAATATCGTGGACTCTGGTACGAGCTTTACCTTTTTTTTTTACCTTTACCTGTAGGTATACTCTGGATTAGAAATAGACGTTTATGTCTGGGTGTTTTTTTTTTTTTAATTTACCTTGCCTGCCATACAGGCAGAATCCCACACTACTTTCTGACTATCAGAAGAATATCGTGGACTCTGGTACGAGCTTCAGCGATCTTGTTTGTACAGCAGAGACGATTATTATTATTTTTTTTTTTTTGGGGGGGGGGGGGGGGGGGTGAGGCTACTTACGTTCTTTTTTTTCTCAGGTGAAATTACCTCACATTTTTTCGTTGGAATTGCTGTTTTTGTTAGAAATTGTTAGAACTGCATTTTCCTTTTTGTTATTGTAGTTTTAGTAGGTAAGTAACGTTAAGGGTTTGGTTTTTTTTTATCAATCCACATGTAGGCCCTATTGATCCCCTGAAATTCCATCTTCCATACATTACCAACTACACCCTCCTCCCCTGACATTCACACACCCTTACCCTCTGTCTTTCTCCGTCTCTGTCTCTGTCTCTGTCTCTCTGTCTCTGTCTCTGTCTCTCTGTCTCTCTGTCTCTCTGTCTCTGTCTCTGTCTCTGTCTCTCTCTCTCTCTCTCTCTCTCTCTCTCCTCTCTCTTCTCTCTCTCTCTCTCTCTCTCTCTCTCTCTCTCTTTCTCTCTCTCTCTCTCTCTCTCCCTCATTTCCGTCTAATATCACAATTTGTGAAAAGACGTTAAAAGAAATTGAACAGAGATATTTATCGTCTTGAGATTAAGCCGATAGTTTTAGAATCTCCACTTGGTAAGCCATTTGTATTTTTTTTATCCTGGCATGTGTGTGTATGTGTGTGTGCGTGCTAGCG
>JASPKP010002570.1:5000-12500 GCA_030674155.1 Stramonita haemastoma
TGTCTGTGTGTGCGTGTCTGCGCGCGCGTGCGTGTACGTGCTTGTGTGTGTGTGTTTGTTTGTGTGCGTGTGTGTTTATGTGCACGTTTGTGTGTGTTTGCGTGCATGCGTGCATGCGTGCATGTGTGTGCATGCGTGCATGCGTGCGCCTGCGTGCGTGCGTGCATGCATGCGTGTGTGTGTTACTTTGTTTTATTTTTTGTTTTGTTTTTTTACCCCAGTCGTGTTGCTATGATGTACGATCCACTGTCCTCCCCCCACACACTGCTGGCAATCAGGCTGTGTCTACATAGTGCCATTCACACCCCGTCAATATTTCATCACCACCACTCTGCTCTCTCATGGGTATCCTCATATCCGATAGCCCTTAATGGCTGGCTGGTGCCCAAGATTAATGTCCCCCACCTACTCTAATCCTGATCCGGCGGGTTTTCTTTTTTGTCAGTAATTGTTTTATATATGTCTGATTTGACAAGCATCACAACGAAAGTTGTACAGTACATCGTTTTTTAGCAACAAGAAACTTATTGTTTATTGTTGTGCTCAGCATGTTATCTTTTTATTTGGTTAGTTCTCTGTGTGTGTGTGTGTGTGTGTGTGTGTGTGTGTGTGTGTGTGTGTGTGTGTGTGTGTGTGTGTGTGTGTGTGTGTGTGTGTGTGCCCCTTTTTCGTATACCGAACCGTTCTGGCATAAGCTGGTGTATACATAGCTTTTTGTAATGTATGATTCCCTAGCATAAAAAGGCAAGTGTGTCTCTTAAATTTTGTGTATTTGCACACGTGCATATTGATGTGCGCGCGTGCGTTTGTGGCTGTCTGTCTGTCTGTCTACCTGTCTGTTTGTGGCTGTCTGTCTGTCTGTCTGTCTACCTGCCTGCCTGCATGCATGCATGCATGCATGCATGCGGCGTGTGTGTGTATGTATGTATGTATGTATGTATGTATGTATGTATGTATGTATGTATGTATGTATGTATGTATGTATGTATGTATGTATGTATGTATGTATGTATGTATGTATGTATGTATGTATGTATGTATGCATGCATGTGTGTGTGTGTGAGTGTCTGTGTGCGTCTGGATGTCTATCTGTGTGTCTGTGTTTATGTGCGTGCGTCTCAACACGCCTTTTTGTGTGAATGCACGCACGTAAGTGCTGGTTAATAGCTCTGTCCTCACAACGAATCAAATGATATTTTTTTTACTCTTGCAAAGCTGTAAGCTGTTTCTCTAAAACTTTTAGCTGTAAAACCACAGATGAAGCCTAACGTTAACACCTGATTTATAACTTATAGTATTCTAGTATCTGCAATCTTTGTCTCTGACCGTTTTCTGATGATCTAATTTGACCAGAAGAAAAATAATGAGAGGGGCTTATTGTGTTATTTGGTGGTGTTTTTTCCGTTCCTTAGCTAGAGCTCCAAGGTTCACCAGCTGTGAGATTTATACGGAAGTGATCGTTTTTGACATCCAGCAATTAAAGTAACTGCATTTCAACTGCAGGGATTGTTTTAATCCCAGAGAAAGTGTACATTAAAATGACTAGTTATCTAAAACGCCCAGCCCAATGACAAATTTGTCTTATCCAAAGGAAGAACTGTCCAAAGAAAGAAAACCAAAAAGAAAAACAGAAGCACAAAACAAAAAGACTTGACTCAGAATTTCAATTCAGTTGAACGTAAATACTTTATTTTATCACACCGGAGATATTTCATGTTTGTGACATACCAGCCATACATAAAACCAACAAACTTTAACAAAAAAATAAAATCCCCCAAAAATGTTGACTGGCAAAATTGTAGAGTGGATGCAGTAGGAGTCAGCACTTACATACACCGGCCAGTGGACAAATTGCAGAGTGAAATATTGAAGGAGAAATCGATAGGTTTGTGTCAACACAACGCTTTAGGCAGTGACAGCTGTCATTTCTACTATAAATCTTCAACATTTTTTTAGGGAGATGATTGAGTGTTTCACATGCTGCGTGCGTTGTCACTGGTATTTATAAGCTAACTGTGCACTCTCTTGGCTACCTTCTGTCCGTCTGATTGACCGACTGACTGACTGACTGACTGACTGATTGATTAACTGTCTGTCTGTCTGTCTGTCTGTCTGTCGGTCTGTCTGTCTGTCTCTCTCTCTCTCTCTCTCTCTGAATATTCAAATACATGAATACAGATTTTCTAAACTTTGATAGATTGTGGAGTCTGGGATGAATAGCAATAATGAAAAAATAAGCGAGATATTCAAGCATTCTTATTCCTGTTCGATTGTTCTCAAGAAGTCCGGTTATGACAGATTACGGGCAGTGATTGATACGAAACATCTATCTTTTTTTTTGCTTTATTGTTACCTGAAAAATAGCAGTATTAGTTACTTCAGATCATGTTGTTTTTGGTGGTTCAATTTCGTTTAGGTGTATATGAGTTACGGAATCAGTGTGTGTGTGTGTGTGTGTGTGTGTGTGTGTGTGTGTGTGTGTGTGTGTGTGTGTGTGTGTGTGTGTGTGTGTGTGTGTATGTATGTATGTAGGCGTGCATTCGTGCGTATCTGTGTGTGTGTGTGTGTGTCTGTATGTGTGTATGCACGCGCTCACGCATGTGCGTGCGTGTGTAGCTTTATGTACATGTGAGTGTGCATGCGAGTGTGTGCTTGTATATGTGTGCCTATGTGTGCCTGCATGTCTGCATGTGTTCAGGCATGTCTATTTGATTATAATATATATTACATTACTATATGATCATATTAAATAATTATGTGCAGGCTCACACGTTTGTATCTATCAGTGCTTGCAGGGTGCGTGCTTGCGTCGTGCATAAGTACATTTACCGGTATTCGCACCAGCAGTGCGCGGTGCGGTGCGTGCGCGCGCGCGCGCGCGCGTGTGTGTGCATCGATCAAATGCACACGAGCGCGCATGTTTGCAAACTCAGCGAAGGGTGAGAGAGGGAGGGTTCAATCGAGAGCAAAAGCAAGCAGGCAGACAGGACAGCGATGTGGATGTGACATGCAACAGCGCCGTTAATAGTCCGTGCCAGAGCTAATAATATATAAGGCAGTGTGTTAACCCCAGGGAAAGGTCACTGCCTCCCTTCCCTACTGGTAACAATCCGTCTCCTGTATTGTCGGCCCCTAACCCTACCCCCCTACCGTATGCCCCTATTCCAACTACCCGCCTACCCATCCCACGACATACGTGTTGTGTGTGTGTGTGTGTGTATGTGTGTGTGTGTGTGTGTGTGTGTGTGTGTGTGTGTGTTGTATGTGTGCTTGTGTTTGTGAGGCAGGGGGAGGGGAGTAGACGTGCGCACGCCCACGCGTATGCATGTATATGTGTGTGTGTGTTGTATGTGTGCTTGTGTTTGTGAGGCAGGGGGAGGGAAGAAGACGTGCGCACACGCGCGTATGCATGTGTGTCTGTGTTTTCTGTAAGTGTGTGAGTGCGTGTATTGTGTGTGTGTATGTGTGTGTGTGTGTGTGTGTGTGTGTGTGTGTGTGTGTGTGTGTGTGTGTGTGTGTGTGTGTGTGTGTGTGTGCGTGCTTTCGTGGCATGGTGTAATGCAGTGTGGTCTGGCGTTTTGCTGCATTGCATAACTTGTGTTGTGTTGCATAACTTTGTATGGAACTATATTGTACTGTTTTCAACTGTATTGTACTGCATTGTATTGTGTGACATTACATAGTTTTATATGTATTGTTTTGAATCGAATTGTATTCTACTTTTCTTCGTCGTAGTCGAACACACAGACAGCACCATGTTATAGTAGCAAAATTGCATTGTACCGCCATTGAGTGCCGGACAAGTGTAAAGCATAATGTTCTATTGTATTGAAAAATATAGCACTATGGTCTCAACGTGTTCATCTCCGTGAGAGCTACACTGTTTGAATTATACAGAACAGTCCCTCAAAGGCGTTCTCCCCTACTTTTATTTTCAAATTCCTCTGTGTGGACAAAATCGTCCGTTTTTAGTAAAGAACTTCTAGTCCTAAATGTTTCACCAGCATTACTGTTTGTTGAGGGTATATAAAAATCCAAGCAGATATTTTCCAGTTAGGGGACTAACACAAACGCTAGGAAAACGCTTCATCTCACCGGGGCACAAAGTTCATATTTTCGCTAGTGACATAAACCTCCTTGCCGACACTCACTCACACAGAACTTGGCATTATCTTTTCATCCGAAAGACAAACACTCAGATCAGAGCACCAATCAAGGTCTAAGAAATGTAAAGGGTGAAAATTCCGGTCACGTACTACCAACCTCTTGCCCTCTAGACGGTGGCCAACTCATTCCACTGCCATTTCCTTATCAGAGGAGATAGCTGAACACTAAGGCGTGGAGGTGGTCAGAGACAGAACCAGGTCAATAAAGCATTCAGGGGAGTTCAATATCCAGCAGGCTTTTGGTAACACGTTCACAGCTTTGTCCATCAGTTCGGCGAAATCGGTCAGTAACGATTGTGTCCACTGCACTTGACCACGTTTAGATTCCGCTCCTTCTGTACGGATGGACATACAGGCAGGTGATGGTTGGCATTTACTCATGCATATAGGTTCAGGCTACAGGCTACATACGCAAGGTGGTCCTCAAACATGAACAGATAGACGCACACGGTCGGGTCCGGTTACAAACGTGTGCGTGCGCGCGCACGCACGCATACACACGTGTAATTATACACTCACACACCTACAGTCACAAGTACATAATGTGCACAAAGCAGGCACACACATACACATTATGCACTCACACACGCGCACACACACACTCACACACACACACACACATATACACACCTGTACGCACAGAGAGAGAGAGAGAGAGAGAGAGAGAGAGAGAGACAGAGACAGAGACAGAGACAGAGACAGAGACAGAGAGAATAGATTGACAGAGACAAACACACACACATACACACACACAGACCACACAACACACACACACACACACACACACACACACACACACAACACACACACACACACACACAAAACCACACACACACACACACACACACACACACCTCCCCCCCCCCCCCACCCCCACACACACAATACAACAGAAACACACACACAAACACTCACCCCCCCCCCCCTTCACATACCACACACACACACAACACACTCCTTCCACCTCCAACCCCCCCCCCCCCCCCCCCCACACACACACACAGAAATCAATCAGGCCCGCTATCACAAACCTATACAGGCAGCCTACCAGCCATGGTTACAATCATCGGTCTTCATGAACCCTAAAACTCCTTCAAAATCCCCCTAAGCCCTTCAGCAGACGGCAAGGCAGACCATCAACACAAGGGTGGCTGCAGACAACAGGCGATAAACTCCATTTTTTAATCATGATAATAATGGTCAGCTTGAAGGCTGGGCAGTCGAGATTTTTTTTTTATGTTACTATTATTCGAAACAGCTAAAGCGGCCGAAATATTTTGTAGTGACAGAATGTCTGTGTAGAAAAGGAAGTATGGTTATTTTTTGTTGTTTGGTTTTGTTGTTGCTAGGCCAGTTGTTGTCAGGCGCTTTAACAGCGGCGCAATGCATTTTCGCTCATATCACAGACAATAGTTCCTGTTTGAACGTTCGTTGAAGAAGAAGAAGAAGAAGAAGAAGAAGAAGAAGAAGAAGAAGAAGAAGAAGAAGAAGAAGAAGAAGAAAAAGAACAACAACAACAACAACAACAACAACAACAACAACAACAACAAAAACAACAACAAGACGAACAAGAACAAGAAGATCAACATTACTTCTACAATTGCCACACATAACCACCATAGTTTGCAGGAACAGCGCGATCAGTAACAAAAGCAACAGCAATTTCAAGATAGCTCCGGTAATTTACTACGACGGTAAGCACAAGAAATCCCACCATCCTGCAACGGCAATTTCAAGATAGCTCCGATAATTGACTACAACAGTAAGTACAGCAAATCCCATCATCCTGCAACATAGCACAGAAAGGCTGTCGTGAAAATAGAAAAATATTCCATTGATTAATAATAATAATGATAATAATGATGATGATAATAATGATAATAATAATAACAATAATAATAATAATAATAATAATAATAAAATAATAATAATAATAATAATAATAATAATAATAATAATAATAATAATAATAATAATGATAATACTAATAATAATAATAATAATAATAATAATAATAATAATAATAATAATAATAATAATAATAATGATGATGATAATAATAATAATAATAATAAATGATGGAAATTATATAGCGCTATATCTTGCAGAAACAAATCAAAAGATTCTGGCGACTTAGACTGCAATTTAACTTCTGTTTTAAGAGTAAAGATTTTTCCATGTTAAGATTTCATTTTCCGTCACTTGAACTCTAACTAACATTGTTGTTGGCTATGATAATTATAAGAACTGAAAGTAAACCGAGACTGTTGACGTCCCCCAGAATTCAAAGCTGACTGTTTTTCTACAACTGATCAGTCATTTCCCCGGTTCCATTCTCAGAAAACACTGGCTGAAATTGCCCTGTCAGCCTATGAAAAGAGTTGGAGATCAGCACAATACCGCAATTACCCCCCACACACACACACACACACATGCACGCACGCACGCACGCACGCACACACACACACACACACACACACACACACACACACACACACACACACACACACACACACACACACACACACGCACACACACACACAGAGGACCAAAGGAAATGAGTTCACCTGTATAAACATACGGAAAACATACATGAGGTGGAAACTCAAATACAGCTCCATAAACACAGCGAAAAAAGGCAAGGTAAAGCATACAGGGGTTAGGATAAGGACACCGGAACATGGATCAGATGAAATACAGACACCGTGGAAGAATAGTAAAACAGACATACTGTAACAAGCATCAGATGAAAAATAATATACATACCATAGAAGGTGTATTATGGTAAAACAGACACACTGGCACAGGTATCAGATGAATTACAGTCACCTTGGAGGACGTATTATGGTACAATACGCCGGAACATGCATGAGATGAAAATAAAGACACCATGGAATATGTATTATGGTCAAACAAACACACCGGAGCATTGATGAGATGTAATATTATAGACACTATGACCAGATGCATTATGGTAAACCACACTCGAACATGTCAGATGAAATATACACACTATGACAGATATATTACGGTAAACCAGACACACACTAGAAAACGAAGACACTCCACAAATTAGAGCATTGTTCGTATGCAGAAGGAAAGAAGACATAGTAAAAATACACACACACTGGAAAAAACACACTCAACAAATTAGAGCATTGTTCGTATGCAGAAGGAAACGAGACAAGTCTGGAGATAGGATAGATGTTGAAGAAGACATACAGGGGGGGATCTTGTTATCGGATTTGTGATCCCTCACTACCCAGGTTGATGCCCCTGATCCCCTGTAAACTGCCGTGACAGGGGGCTGTACATCAGCCCTGGAAGACACCCA
>JASPKP010002570.1:17500-22660 GCA_030674155.1 Stramonita haemastoma
GTTGCTTATCATTTTTTTTCTTCTTTAGAGAGACGGAGAGCAATTTCATGTCCTTTGATTATGCTGGCCCTTGACACACACCTGTTCTTTATGCTGCTGCTTAGCGGTATAACCTGAATGGCAGTAAGTGTAGATGTGTATCGTGCAAGGATCGCATGTATCATTCTAAAGCCTTGGCCAAAGCAAGGAAACTAGCCTTTCTTGATAAATCTTTGATTGTACAGTTTTTAATATTGTCATGCAACCGACATCCCCATAACATAACACTGTCAGTGTTTGCTCATTTTGTTACTTTTATTCATGATGATAAAAGCCATTTAACAAACAGCTCTAATTCTTCTGATTCTGTGTACTGGGTTATTAGCAATAATAATAAGGATAAAAAGTTTCTGTTACTTTCCAGTGGTTGCACTTACTTTTGTTACTGTGTGGAGACGTAGAGATTAACCCAGGGCCTGTTCCTATAACTGATTTAAAAATTGTGCACATAAATGCAAGAAGTATCAGAAGTAAGATGCAAATGTTACAATCAGAATACCATAACATTGATATAATTACTGTATCAGAAACATGGCTTTCTGAAATGGACCACAACAGTTCCATTCACCTGACTAATTTTCATCCACCAGTTCGGTGTGACAGACCGCATGACCCACATGGTGGGGTAGCTATTTATGTAAAAAATAATCTATATTGTAAAGCTCGGCCTGATTTGCATGTCAATGAGTTGGAAGCAGTGTGGATAGAAACAAAATTAGACCAAATGAGTCTACTGATTGGATCGTTCTATCGCCCACCTAACTCAAAGGTTAATTATTGGAATCTAATAGAAAAAAGTATAGATAACGTTAATAACACGCTACTTAAGTTTCTAATTTTTGGTGACTTTAACACAAACTTCCTAGATACTCCTTCTCACTATCTAATTGACCTTCTCAATCGCTATCAGCTTAAACAATTAGTTAATGAGCCTACTCGGATCACTGATTCAACACATTCTTGTTTAGATCTGATTATTACACAGAGTCCTAACCTAGTACACTCAGTTGAAGTTCTGCCAGCTATCTGTAGTGACCACAGTGTTCCTTGTGCCAGGGTCAGAAATACCATTACTAAAGAGCAGCCTTTTAAAAGAATAATATTTAACTATAACAAACTAGATCAATCAAAATTTCATAATCTGTTATTGCAAGTAAACTGGGATGAAGTTATTCATGCTGTAACTTTAGACGAAAGTGCTGAGATGTTTTCAAAAATTCTAATGGATAAAGCAAAATTATGTATGCCAGTTAAAACTGTTACTATTCGTCCCAATGATGTACCTTGGATGACAGATGAAATTAGAATGTTAATTGCCAAACGTAAAGTCATTCACAAAACCACCAAACTAACTAACACGCCTGAAAGCTGGCTTCGTTTCCGCCAGTTTCGGAACTATGTAAACTCTATACAAAGGGAAAGACAGATAGAATACACATTAGAACTTGAACGTAGTGTTTTAGACCCGTCCAAGTTTGGACAAAAGGAGTGGTGGAAACTAGTGAAGCAGTTTTTAAAAAAGAAAGGAATAGATTCTAACGAAATTCCTCCTATTTTGTTTAACAACACTGTTTATTACTCAAGCAGGGATAAGGCAGATATTTTCAATAATTTTTTCATTTCCCAGTCAACTCTAGAGAATGACAACGATGTTCCCCTGACATTCCTTTTCTTGAAAAAGAAATAAACGAAATTTTGTTGTCAGCTTCTGAAGTTGAAGAAGTTGTTCTAAAACTTGATGTGAATAAAGCAGTAGGATTAGATTTAGTACACAATAAACTCTTAAAATTGTCACTACCATTAATTCTGTATCCCTTAACAAATATTTTTAATAGAAGTCTAATTGAATGTAGGTTCCCAAAACTTTGGAAAACAGCTTTAGTTAATCCAATACATAAAAAAGCATCAAAAGAATTATGCAATAATTATAGACCAATTTCATTACTGAGTTGTGTTGGGAAGGTTTTAGAAAAATGTATTCATTCTAAGGTGTATCACTTCCTATCATCAAATCTCATTCTTTCTCCATTCCAATCAGGTTTTACTCCTAGAGACTCCACTGTCAACCAGTTACTTTGTATATATAACAGTCTTTGTTCCTCATATGATAGAGGAATCACAACACAGGCAGTATATTTTGACATATCAAAAGCGTTTGACCGTGTCTGGCACAAGGGGCTCCTGCACAAGATGAAAACATATGGTATACGCGGTAAATTATTAGACTGGTTTACTGACTATCTTTCAAATCGTACCCAAGCAGTAGTGATTAAAGGACATAAATCAGACTTTAAAACAATACGTGCTGGCGTTCCTCAGGGATCAGTCTTAGGTCCACTTCTATTTCTAATTTTCATTAATGACATTGTGAACAATATAGAATCTGATATAAAACTATTTGCAGATGATACTAGCATGTCTTTAGCACTAAACGATTCATATATTCGCGCCGAAATACTTAATTCAGATTTAGAAAAAATAGAGTCTTGGGCTAAGTGCTGGAAAGTTAGCTTTAATGCAGACAAAACAGAGCTGTTAAATTTTTCTCGAAACAATAACACGATCTTGCCTCTCTCATTCGAATCAACCCACCTCCAAAATAAAAGCATGCATAAACACCTAGGTCTCATTATTCAGAACAATTGTAAATGGGATGAGCATATTAAAAGCTTAATAAATACTGTAACTATGTTGGTTTCATGCCTTAAAAGCTATAAATATAAACTTAATAGGAAGACACTTGAAACAATGTTTAAGTCATTTATACTCCCTCATTTTGACTATGCCGACATAATATGGGATAATTGTACTGAAACGCAGTCAAAATCATTAGAAATGTTGCAGCTTGATGCAATACGAACAATAGTCGGGGCTGTTCGTGGCACATCCCATGAAAAATTGTACCAAGAGTCTGGATTCTGTACTCTGAAAGAACGAAGAACCAGACACAAACTCTGTTATTATCATAAAATGGTTAATGGTTTGTGTCCCCAATATTTAGTTGATCTTGTTCCTGCACTAACAACCGATATAAATCTGTATCATAGAAGAAGGCCTTATGAACGTAGCTTACCAAGGTGTAACACAGAAATATATAAAAAATCCTTTATTCCGTCAACTACTTTACTGTGGAACTCTCTTCCAGATTCTATTAAAAATAGTAATTCCTTAAGTCAATTCAAACGATATTTATCTATGAATGATCCTATTGTACCTTTGTATTTTTATCATGGTAAAAGAAAAGAACAAATACTGCATTGTCGACTTCGACTTGGAATAAGTGACCTAAAATATGATATGTTTCATCGTCATGTAGCAAATGATCCATTATGTGCTTGTGGTAGTGCACAGGAGACAGCCGAACACTATTTTCTGTTCTGTCCTAATTTTGATTTAGTCCGTGCCAACACAATTGCATTGCTTCCCCCTGAATATGTTCATTTGCAAATTCTTTTGAGGGGCAGCCCTGAACTCAATATGAAAACAAATATCTTTATTGTTGAAGTTGTCCATCAATTTATATTTGATTCAAAACGATTTTTATAATATTTTTGTCAAATAATGGTATCCAATTACAAAAGTCTTAGTAGAGGTTTGAAGCACTTATGTAATTCTCTTTGCTACCCGCTAATGTCTGTATGATTGTTTAGAAAGCACGCTATAGCTTTGAAAGGTAAATAGCAATTAACAAGATCTGATATAGTACACGTATTATTTCATAATTTTCACTATTCATGCAGATTAATACCTGATATCATCATAACTGACAGTATTTTTGGCCTTGATGATGGTATTTTTATAGTTGGTCTCTCACTCTCTCCTTCTCCGGTTATCGTTGCTGGTGGTTGGTCTTTTTTTTTGTTTGTTTGTTTGTTTGTTTGTTTGTTTTGTTTTGTTTTTTGTTTTGTTTTTTGTTATGTTTTGTTTGTTGTTTGTTTGTTTGTTGGTTGTTGTTTCTTCCACTAATTTTGTGTGTTTTTTCTACAAATACATCTTTTTTGTTTTGTTTGGAATTACTTTTCCTTTTTCTAGCAAAGATTGCAATTGATGGATTTTTTTTTCTTTTTGTTGTTGTTTTGCACATTGCAGCTCAACGGCCGTCGTTTTCATGTTAATTTTCATTGTTAAATTGAGCACATTATAAGCTACAAGCTTGTTGTTGCTGTGATTTCTAAATGCTGTTGTTTACAATGTTTGTCCAAAATTCTGAATAAAACTATTTAAACCAAATAAACGTATGCACAATTGTGTCGTGTTTAGGCATCGTCCCTAAATTGGAGTCCAGCCACCTTAGTAGTGGACAAAAACGGTCGCATACGGGAAAATCTCACCATTGGTGAACCTTGGGGTTCTAGCCCAGGAACAAAAACAAAACCCCATAAACACACTATGCTAATGACTGTATACCTCAGCATTTAGCTAACACCACTAACTCACAAAGCTCTTAGCCTAGACCCTGAAAACACGGTTACTGCGAAACCCAAACGCTTCAGATCTTAAAAAGAGACTGAAACTCTTGACACTGAATAACACAGACATTGCAGGCATGGACATGAAAGATCATACACAAGAATACAGACACAGCCAAACAGACACAATGGAACACAGACATGAATGAATATGCCCAGGTACGTGAATGTAGCAGACGAACCCCTAGCGGGAATGAGAGGAAAACCCTGAAGAAAAGGGGCAGAGGAGGAGGAGCGAGAGATTACTGTTACCGCGTTTGTAGGCGTGCCCTACTCTTTTCATCATGTCCCTTTCCTGCTGTTCAGTTTTGTGAGCGTAGGCTCAAATCAGGTCCACTCTCCTGTCTTTTTCTCCAGAGAAACTTATCAAAAAGACTATGTCTGTCCCACGGTAAAGTTAGATGCGCTGGGCCTAATTTGTCAGACGTTTCATTAACGGCAGCAGTGCGACGCATTTTTGCTCATATGACAGACAACAACAGTTACTGTCTGAGTGTTCAATGATGATGAAGAAAAATAAGATCTTTACAAATGACGGTTTCTAAAGGAGCCAAGGGCGGGAGAAAAATGTACTCGAAAGCTGCAATTAACAGTTTCCTATCAAACTACTTACTGCTATCTAATACTAAATCTGTGGAATAAACTGAAGGGG